>JADRCH010000247.1:841411-882711 GCA_019843965.1 Rhynchomys soricoides | reverse complement strand
GTTCCCTCTGTGGCCACGGTGTTCAGGTATGTCTACCCACTGCGAATGCCACCAGACAGGCAGAAGTGCTTAGACAGGCAGCACAGAAGTGCCCAGACAGGAAACCAGATGGTCCTGCTGAATCGGCAGAAGCCAGATCACAGAGCTTGCAAGCAAGACTTTTAAACAGACTTACAGACACAGACTAAGACAAACATTGAGACAACCACAGTTACCTACTTGGGGCGCCATTTCTCCAATACCCTGCTCTCTGATGCATCCCCATAGAGGGTTGTTTCCTGGCCAACACACCATATATAAGACTCTGGGGAGTCTTAACTTACCGAAGACCCTCCGAATGGACACATGGAGTTGGGGATTGATGCAAAATGCAAGAGAAATTTATTGATACATCAGCATGTTGAGGTGGCTCTACATACCAAGACAGGAGGGCGACCTCATGGAGCCTGTTCAGGGACCTTATATAGGATTTTAGAGCAGTTGCCATTAGGTACAATGTGATTGGCAGAACAGTGTGACTTTTAAACTGATTGGTCTTTAGGGAATGAGGTAGCAGGGGCTTAATCAGCCCCTCCTTTCCAGCCTACGTGCTTTCTAACTTGTTTCTTCCATGTGCTTGGAGGAGGGGGAGGGGACCCTGGTGGAATATCTCAAAGTTCCGGAGCTGACCTCTCATAGCCACAGGAACATTTACTTAGGTATGTCAAGACTATCCTCTCCTGAAACTATTCTTTGTCTCTCTGTCTCCTTGTTTCTCTCTCTCTCTCTCTCTCTCTCTCTCTCTCTCTCCCTGTGTAGGTGTGCCTGTCATACTCAGAACAATTTTAAAAAGTCAGTTCTCTTCTATCAAGTAGGTCACTGAGCTTAGATTCAGGTTTTCAGGCTTGTTAGCAAGCACCTTTACATACTAACACATCTTACTGGACTTAAAATGTATTATCAGTTAAATTTGTTCACTGACCATTTTACATGTACATATAATAGACAGTAACCATTCTTTCAACTTTCTATTATCCCTGTGTAACCCATTCTTACATATATGTCTCTCACATTCATGTCTTTCAGTTTTGGGACCCACTGAAATTAATCAGCGCCCTCTGTGTGACCATGATTTTGAAGCTATATATATGTTGGGAGTCTGGTGGGTTTAGCAGTGGGTACACAACTAACGTAAATGACTCCCTCCTTTCAGAATATATCATTAGCCAATAGTCCAGCAGTAAGTGGTAGAGCCCCATGAGGTCGTGCCCCTTCCATGACCAATTGTTGGCAACTCTAGACTTGTGCAGGGCCAATACAGATAACCACATTTGACAGTTCATGACTGTAACAGTTGTGTCACCTTTTGCATTAAAAAGATGACATTTCATAATCTTTCACCTTATCTTCCAACTATTCTGTACATTCCACACCTTTTTAAGCAATATTCCTTGAGCTTTAGAGAAGGTGGTGTAAAGGTCTTATTCAGGGTGGAATTCTCAACTGTCGCTTATTTTCAGCATCTTCAGCAGCCTTGAGTCTATGCGTTCACTATCATTCAGTACAAAGAAAGGCCTCTCTAATTAAGGTTGAGAGTGGCTTTTGTCTGTGGGTATGAACATAAATGTTTATAAAATAGTATGACACCATGCAAATTTAGGTAAAAACGTAGTATTTTAACCAGGTTTATAGTAACAAGCATGGGTTCACTCCTGTGGAATAGGCCTCAAATTAAAAGACTGGGTGGTTGGTTACAGCTACAACAGTCATGCCATTATTGCATTGCTGGGTCCATCTTACCTACAGCTTGGATTTGTAATTTGGTTGTCTTACAGTTATATAGGACCAATGAGAGAGAGAGAGCGAGAGAGAGAGAGAGAGAGAGAGAGAGAGAGAGAAACAGAGAGACACAGAGAGAGTCATGTAGTAAGTAAACCTTGAAAGTATTTGTTTTCTCACTGCTAGTCCTTCATGACAAGACATCTGACACCATAGCAGAGAATTCTACTCTTAATTCTAGTTACCTCCTAAATCACTTGTTGGTCACAGTTCTTTATTTCTTAAAACAATGATATTTCCTTTATTTGTTTTAAATTTTAAACATTTTTCTTGAAAATAATTTTTTCATATGGTATATTCTGGTTGTGTTTTTTTCTTTCCTCACCCCTCCCAAATCCTTCCCACGTCCCCACCCATCTAACTCCACAATTTCTTTCTTCAGAACAAACAAACAAACAAACAAACAGGACATTAAAAAAAGAGAGAGAGAATAAAACACAGCAACCAGACAGAGAAAAGAAGAAAGAAGAAAACAAAAACCCAAAACAAATAAAAGCACATACACACACGCAGACATAATTGCACACATACACATACAGACACACAGAGAGAGAGAGAGAGAGAGAGAGAGAGAGAGAGAGAGAGAGAGGAAAAATATCATAAAAAACAAAATCTGGAACCATAACAGATAAGCAAAAGACAAGTAAAGAAAATTTTTTAAAAAAAGCTTAAACAAAGGATTTTGAAACAAAACATTTCCAAAATTACCTAGAGTTCAGTTTGTGTTGACCAACTACTGCTGGGCATGTGGCTTCCCATAAGTGTGGTTTGTATACCCAATAAGACTTCATTGGAGAAAACTGATTTTTATTTTGTGACTCGTTGTCAGCTGGATTAGGGATGGCTGCTCCTGTCCAGGTTTTTCAGTGCTGGATCCCATCTGGCTTGCATCTGTGTAGACATTGTCTGTGAGTTTATATGTACATCAGTCCTGTTGTATCTAAAATGCCTGTTTCCTTGGTGTCTCCCATTTTGACTGGTTCTTACAATCTTTCTGCCTCCTCTTCTATCAAATTCTCTGTACCCTGAGGGGAGGAGTTTGATAAAGAACAACTTTTAGGACTGAGTATTCCAAGGTCTCTTCCTTTCTGCATATTGTCTAGTTGTGGGTTTGTGTATTTGTTCCCATCTCCTGGAGGAGGAAGTTTCTCTGATGCTGGCTGAGAAAAATACTGATCTATAGTTATAGCAGAATGTGGTTAGACATCATTTTATTGCAATGTTCTTTTAATAGAACAATAGTATTGGTTTTTCTTTAGGTCCATGGACTATCTAGTCTCAGGTCCTTAGCCACTCCAACAGTGTCGAGCATGAATTCCATCTCAAGGACTGAGGCCTTAAATCCAATTAGTGATTGGTGACTCCCACAACTTCTGTGTCATTAAAGTACAATTATATCATACAGACTGGTTACCACTGTAGCTCAAAGGGTTTGTAGTTGGGTTCATGCTTACTTTTTTCCTCTGGTAGTGTGCAGGGTCCCTTCCAAGACCATGAATATGAATCAACAGGGGTAAAGGCTCTAGGTAGGCACTAGCATGACTTCTCTATGTTCAATTTGTTATGTAAGTGCTATCTTCAGCAATGGGACCTTACCATCAGTTTATGAAGAGAAACCAATAGCTTTGGCAATACTCTGAGCTATTTTGTGGGTTTTCACAGGGGTCCACTTGACTAACAACGGTGCCTAATCCCAGCACTGGAGGTTTCACTTAATGTCAAGAGAGGTTTAGTTAGGGCTTTGTCTTCCCCATTATTTAGTGATTCCATTTAAATTTCTTTCATATATATATATGTATATGCTTCTACCATCATAGGATTCTGTATGGCTCCCCAAATAACCCTTATTTTTTGTCATGCTTCCTGTTTTTACATACTTTATCTCTGCCTCTTTTTGTCTAATTCTACCATTCCAGTCCCCTTTTTCTATAACTATATATTCCATTTCCCTTACCTTAGGACTCTCTCACCCAAGTTTCTTACTCTATATCTAACCTCTGTGATTATATGAATAGTAACATGGCTACTGAAAACTTAAAAACTAACATCTCTATATAAGAGAAAACATAATGTTTGTCTTTTTGGGTCAGGGTTACTGTAGGCTTATATTTTTCAAAACCAACTTTAATAAGGGTTCTTAAGTACTTTAACCGCCCTTATAGCCCACTGACCAAAGGTAGGGGAGGAAGATGGCTAATAGGACAAGAGGGACGTGGACCTATTTAGAAGTAGTTCTTTGGGGGCGATTCCAATCTTTGGTGTCAGCAGTCCAGTCTACTAGCAAAATTACCAAATATAATTCAGCAGTAGCAGCCTGATCCAGAAGAAATCTCTAGGATCCACTGATCAGCATGAGTCCACTGAAGCAACAAGAAGTAGCTAGAAAACCCTCCAGAAGTTCTTTGGTATGCTCTTTTCTACAGCGTCATGACAAGCAATGAGAGAAAAAAGCAAGGTGAACCAATGCAAGAACATCATTAGTGAAGACCAGCATCAGTGAAGTCCAATGAAGGCCCAATACCAGAATGCCATCCACTGTTGGGTTGTAATTATACTCTTTCCAAACATCATGAGTTCTCTCAAGCATCCACTCCAGCAAAAACATCACATGCCTTTTCATGAGATTCCAGAACAGTACCACATGTCTGTTCTCAGCAAAATATCCTCTCACATGTCTGCTTCAGCAGATCATCCCCTCATAAGACAACTTCCAGAAAAACATCACATGACATAACTGAGTCTCCAATGAAACCAGAAATTCCCACTTCAGATTAACATACCCAGGATGAATTTTTTCTAGTTCAATTCATTTACCTATGAATTTCATCACTGCTTTTTAAAACATCTGTGTAATATTCCATTGTATAAATGTACCACATTTTTATTTTTATTTCATCAGTATGTGGATATTTAGGCTGTTTTCAACTTTTGACTATTATAAATAGAAGAGCAATGAATATGGATAAGCAAACTCTGTATTAGGATGTAGAATCCTTTGGGTATATGGTCAAGAGTAATATAACTGGATCTTGAGGGAGATCTGTTCCCAGTTTTGTAAGAAACTGATTTCTATAGTGGCTGTGCAAATTTGCACTCCTGCCATCAAGACATGAATGTTCCCCTTACTTCTCTCCTTGCCAGAATAAGCTAAAATTTATTGTATTGATCTTTGATGTTCTGATAGGTATAAGAAGAATTGTCTTTTTTTTCTTTTGTCCTTCCTTCCTTCCTTCCTTCCTTCCTTCCTTCCTTCCTTTCTTCTTTCCTTCTTTTCTTTCTCTTTCTTCCTTCCTCCTTTCCCCCCTCTCTCTTTTTCTTTTCTCTCTCTTGCTCTTTTTATTTTTGGACAGGGTTTTTCTGTATAACAGCACTGCCTGTTCAGGAACTTACTTTGTAGACAAGGCTAGCCTGGAGCTCATAGAGATCTGCCTGCCTCTACCTCCTGAATGCTGAGATTATCGTGCCCTTTGCCACTAACACCCTGCAAGATGAAATCTCAAAGTAGTTTTGCTTTGCATTTCCCTGGTGGCTAAGGATGGTGAATATTTCTTTAAATGTTTCTAAGCCATTTGTGTTTCACCTTTCAAGAACTTTCTATTTAGCCATATTTCATTTTTAACTAGATTGTTTTCTTCATGTTTAGTTTCCTTTAGTGTTTTGTGTTTTAAGTATTATCCTTTTATCAGATGTATAACTGGTAAAGAACTTTGCCCATTCTGTAGTCTGCCAATTCGAAAGACAGTGGAGAAGTTTTTCAGTTTCATTTGGTCTCATTTGTTAATTAATTGTTGTTCTTAGTGTCTGTGCTATTGGTGTCTTCAGGAAGTCATCTCTTGTGCTGGTGAGTTCAAAAGTATTCCCTACTTTCTCTCAGATTCAGGATATCTGAGAACATATTGAGATCCTTTTCCTTTTGGAGATGAGTTGTGAATAGGGTGATAAGTATGGGTTGATTTGCATTCCTGTGTACGTACCCACCAATTTTGACCAACACTATTTATTGAAGATGCTATCTTTTCTCCATTGTGTATTTCTGGCTTCTTTGTCAAAACTCAGTGGAGTACAGGTGTTTAAAAGCATCCCTCATGATTCTCTGGATTTCTGCAGTGTTGATTGTAATGTCCTCCTTTCCTTTTCTAAATTGTAAAAATTGGATCTTTCTCTGTCTTTCAATTAATTTGGCTGAGGGTTTATCAATCTTACTGTTTTTTCCTCAAAGATTCAACTGTTTTTTATTGATTCTTTTTGTTTGTTTGTTTTTAAGTTTGTTTCTGTTTTACTTACTTCAAGGCTGAGCATTTTTATTTCTTGCCTTCTACTTTTAGGGTCTTTCTGCCCTAGAGATTTCAGGTGTGTGCTGTTAAGTCACTAGGGTGAGATCTCCCCCTCCTCCTCCCCCTTCTCCTCCTCCTCCTCCTCTTCCTCCTCTTCCTCCTCTTCCTTCTCCTCTTCCTCCTTCTCCTCCTTCTTCTAACCTAGGTACTTGGACTATGGACTTGTCTCTTAGGGCAGTTTTCATTGTGTCTCATACATTTTGGTATATTGTGTTTTTATTTTCATTCAATTCTAAAATCTTTTTCTTTCTTTTGTTTTGACCCAATTTTCATTCAGTAGAGAGTTGTTCATTCTCTGTAATTTGGGAAACTTTCTGCTGTTTCTGCTATTGATGATGTCCAGCATTAATCTGTGGTAGTAAGGTGAGATACAGTGTGTTATTTTAATTTTCTTGTAACTTTTGAGATTTGCTTTGTGTTTGAGTATATGGTCCATTTTGGAGAAATTTCCCTGAGTTGCTAAGAAGAAGGCACATTCTTTTTATGTTTGGGTGAAATGTTCTGTAAATACCTGCTGGGTTTGATTTATGACATTATGTAACTCTGGTATTTTTCTGCTTTGTTTTAGTCTAGATGACCTGTCTATGAATGGTGAGAATGAGGTATTAAAATCACCTATTATCATTATAAGGGTCAGTATGTTATTTTAGCTATAGTAGTGCTTATTTTATGAACTTGGTTGTCTTTGTGTTTGGTGCATAAATATTTAAAATTGCAATATCTTCTTCGTGGATTTTTCCTTTGATGAATATTTTGTTTCCTTCCCCATTTTTATCTGATTTGGTTTTTTGGTTTTGGTTTTTGTTTTGCTATTACATCTCTTTTTTTAAGGTTTTTTTTTTTTTTTTCATTTTTCATACTTTCTTTACATTTCAAATGTTTCCCCCTTTCCAGATCTCCCCTTTGGAACCCCCCATCCCCTTCTACTCCCCCTCCCTCTAGGAGGGTATTCCCCCCCACACTCTCGTCTTCCCTCCTTAGCATTCCCCTACACTGGGACATCTAAGACCCTCTGCCACATATGTGGCCAGCACCATGGGTCCCTTCATGAGTATTCTTTGATTGGTGGTCCAGTCTCCTGGTGCATCAGGCCAGTTACTACTTTTGCTCCCTCCCTGGGTCTGCAAACTCCCACAGCTCCTTCACTCCCTTCTCCAACTCCTCCATCTGCGACCTCACCTATGTTTGCTGGGATGTGACTCTTGGGTATTTCAAACGTTTGGGCTAATAACCACTTATCAGTGAGTACATACTATGTTGATTCTTTTGTGACTGCGTTACCTCACTCAGGATGATATTTTCAAGGTCCATCCATTTGCCTGCGAATTTCATGATGTCATTGTTTTTAATAGCTGAGTAGTATTCCATTGTGTAAATGTACCACATTTTCTGTATCAATTCCTCTGTTGAGGAACATCAGAGTTGTTTCCAGTTTTTGGCTATTATAAATATGGCTGCTGTGAACATAGTGGAACATGTGTCTTTATTATATGTTGGAGCATCTTCTGGGTATATGCCCAGGAGTGGTATAGCTGGGTCCTCAGGTAGTATTATGTTCATTTTTCTGAGGGTCTGCCAAACTGATTTCCAGAGAGGTTATATCAGCTTGCATTCCCAACAGTAGTGGAGGAGTGTTCCTCTTTCTCCACATCCTCATCTACATCTGCTGTCACCTGAGTTTTTGATCTTAGCCATTCTGACTGATGTGAGGTGGAATCTCAGGGTTGTTTTGATTTGCATTTCGCTGATGAGTAAGAATGTTGAACATTTCTTTAGGTGCTTCTCAGCCATTCGAGTTTCCTCAGTTGAGAATTCTCTGTTTAGCTCTGTTCCCCATTTTTTGATAGGGTTATTTGGATCTCTGGAGTCTAGCTTCTTGAGTTCTTTGTAAACCTTGGATATTAGCCCTCTATCGGACATAGGATTGGTAAAGGTCTTTTCCCAATCTGTAGGTTGCCATTTTGTCCTATTTACAGTGTCCTTTGCCGATTTGTTTTGATTTGAAGTTTATTTTGTCAGATATTAAAATAACTATACATGCTTGCTTCTTGGGTCAATTTTTTTGGAATATCTTTTCCCATCCTTTTACCCTGAGGATGAACATATCTATCTTGGTGGATAATGTTTTCTAATCCAATCAGTTAGTCTGTGCCTTCTTTTAGGGAATCCAGGCCATTAACATTGAGAGTTAGCAGTGAGCAGTATTTGTTGATTTGTTATTTTTGTTGTTATGATGTGGGTTCTCTCTACCCTTTTGGTTTGTTTGTCTGGGGTTATTTATTCTTTGTGTTTTACTGGTTATGGTTAACTTCTTCAGATTGAAGTTTTCTTTCTATCTCCTGAAGAGCTTGTTTTGTGAATAGTTGCTGCTTACATTTATTTTTACCATGAATGTTTTTCTTTCCTCATTTATTGTCAGTGATAGATTTTCTGGGTTTAGTTGTCTGGGTTGGCATTAGTGGTCTCTTAGAGCTTGTAGAACATCTGTCTAGGTCCTTCTGACTTTTATAGATTTCATTGTGAAATCTGATGTTATTTTGATAGGTCTGTTTTTATACATTCTTTTTCCCTTACAGTTTTTAACATTCATTTTTTGTACCCAAAATGTTTTTATTATTATGTATTGTGGTGAATTTCTTTTCTGATCCTGTTTATTTGGAGTTCTGTATGCTTCTTGTACCTTGATAGATAGGTACCTCCTTCTTTAGGTTGGAGTAATTTTCTTCTATCATTTTGTTGAAAATATTTTCTGTGCATTTGACTTTAATTTCTTCCCCTTCCCTTATTTCTAGTATTCTTAGATTTGGTCCTTTTATAGTCCTAGGTTTCCTGGATGTTTTATGTCTAGATTGTTTAAAAATTTCACAGTTTCCTTGACTAAGGCATACATTTTTTCTATCTTGTCTTCAATGCCTGAGATTCTCTCTTCCCATGTTTTGTATTCTGTTGGTGAGGCTCACCTATAAAGTTTTTCTTTGACTCTTCATTTCCAGCTTTACCTCAGTTTGGGTTTTCTTTAGTGATTATACTTCTTTGTTAAATTCTACTATAATTTCATAGATTGTTTTTCATTATTTCATTCCATTGTTTATTTGTGTTTCACAGGCTTCAGGAGGAACTTACTCCTATCCTCTTTAAGGTCTTGAACGTATTCATAATAGCTATTTTGATATTCTCATCTTGTTCTTCAGCTATATTATATTTCTCAGGGCCTACTGGTTAAGGGGTTCTGGTGGAGACATATTGTCTTGTCTGTTAATGTTTGTCTTTTTGCACTAGTGTCTAGGTTCTGATAAATGAAGTGATTCAACGTGTTGAAATCTGTTCTTGTTGTCTATGTTGGATGGGTATTCTGCTCCTTGGTTTCTGTTGCCTTCTCTGAATCTTAGAAAAATATACTGGTTGTAGATCTTCTTGTGCTTGTTGTTAGATGGCAGAGAGAGATAGAGATCGCTAGAAGAATGCAGAGGGGTTTTTAAAGAAACAACTAATGCAATCCTGTTCACACTTAGGAGTGGAGTTTGCATGGAGTTGATGTGCTGGAATGTTACTGGGCTGAGGTTGAGAATGGAGAGATCTTAATGGAATATAAGGACAGTATGATTCACTTATCTGAGTCCCTGCCAGGTGTAGCAACTGAGCATCTTGTGTAGAAAGTGTTTCTAAGAATCATGGGCTAATCTGAAGGAAGGAAGATGATTTAGAGGGGGACACACCAAAAAGGTCCACAGGAAGGAAGAAAGTTAGGTCCATCACAAGGTTTTTCAGAGTCCCCCTAGAGTAGAGGTAGGATACAATGACCTATAATCAGGTTACTTACAGGACTCGGGATTATACTGAAGCAGTTGTAGTGGGGACAGGAATGACAGTGAGAATGACCCTGGATCCCAGCCGGGAATGGCCACTGCAGTTACAGATGGGTGTAAGCCTCCTGATGCAGGTACTGAGACTGAGCTTTTAAAGGAAGAGCAAGTGCTCAACATGAAGCTGTTTCTCCAGTCCCTTGATTTGGTTCCTTATACAGAACTTCATTTTAATTTCTAAAGTGCTCTGAATTATTACAGACAATGAACACTCATTTTTATTTCTAGGAAATTAACAATCTTGCTCACAGTTACCATATAGAGACTTATTTTGGTCATTTCTTCCATTTAGGCCATGATGATAATAAACTACTTGTTGCTTTTCCTCTTGATGTAGGAAGTAAGTTACTGTGGTTTCAGGGAGAGAACCTTCTCACTTAGACTTATTGTAGAAACTCAGCTAGATGAGAGTCATTGCAAATCAGTTGTCGAAGCTCCAGAATCATTATTTCTGAACACCTTCCTTGCTACTTTAGTATATACACATGTTAAGATTATCAAGAGTTTATATATAAGGCTGCATCCTACTGTATGGTAACAGAAGTTAATACATCATAATAGCATAAGATTATAAAAAATATTCCAACATAGAGGCATATACAGGCAATTTAAAAGATACTGTCACATTCTATACATTACACTGCAATTTTCTTTTGCCTTCTAGAGTAACTTCATGGCCTCTCTCCAGTGTAACAAACACATCTCACATTCTAACAGCTGCATAATAGCCTGTATATTATGGCACATGGATATACTTAAGCATACTGATAAACATGAAGATTGTTTCAAAAATTTCAACATTAAAACTAATGTTTTGCAACATTATGGTCTTGCATTGTGCATGTAGCTTTTCGTTGTGGTGCTTTTATTGCAGTAGAATAGATACCTTAAAGTACAAATGCTAGGCCAAATTGTATATGCTTTATATTGTGATAGGTGTTGCCCCATCTACTGCAAAGTGTCATACGTATGTGTTTTCCTGCAATTTTATATCCTCATAAACATGATAATTTTTATTATTTTAATTATAGGATAGACTGATATTTAAGAAACAGTACCATGTTTTAATTTCTCTTTCAGTTTGTCATTAGATAAAGCTGCTACTTTCTTTTGGTTAGTCGGTTTATGAATTTTATGGTCATTTGGAGTTCATGTCCTCTGAATATCCTGTTTATAACCTTTGCCTATTCTTAGTTTGAGTTGCATGTTTTCTTTATTCAACACATAAGATTTTCTATTTTAGAGCTGGCAAACTTACATGTGTAATAAAAAATAAGCTTTAAATTTTTATTTTTATTTTACTATTGTCACTTTTTAATTTTTGATTTAATGAACAATTAGAAAGGTGGCATAGAACATTCCTTTAATACTTTTTCCTCATGACCCTTATCCCTTGCATATTCTATTATTTTCACTTTGCACTTACGTAGTACATTTGCTAGAAATAGTGAGACAATACAAGACATTATTATCAACTACAGCCTGTGTGTTCATCATGGACAGTGTCAGCTAATATCTTTTCTTTACTGTGCACTATCCAAAAGACCATATTATAGTGCATTGTCACTTGTCATTAGTCTTCTCCATGCTGCTGAGATTTTTCCAGTCTTTCCTTGTTTTTGTTGATCTTAACACACTTAAAGAGCACTCCTAAATATTTTACAGAGTGTTCCTAAATTGGAATTTGCATGATATATCATGACACTCATCAATTTATCAGAGCCCCTAGCTCCAGCAGGCAAGCAGGCATTCCCCATGGACCCAGAAGCAGAAAGAGTGTAAGAGCTATAGCAGATGGAGAACACCTTGAAAACAAGGTCCTTTAAGTAACAGGATTTACACACATCAACTCACAGAAGCAGGCAGCATGCACAGGTCTACATTAGATGGGGTCCAAGAACTGAAAGGAGTGGACACTCTGTGGTTTTGGATCCTTGGACAAGGGACTGAGGTACATGTTTTACATATCGAAGCAGACCTGGTTCTCCCAGCATCCCTTATTTCAGACCTGGTATACCCTGCCCCCAACCCTGAAACCATGGTCTGGACTGCACTTCCCCCAGTGGCTCTTCCCTATACAAACCAAATATTTTGGTTCTCTCTCTCTCTCTCTCTCTCTCTCTCTCTCTCTCTCTTTCTCTCTCTCTCTCACACACACACACTCTCTCTCCTGGTGCACCTTTTTTTTTTCTCTTTCTTTTAGCCCCTATCCCCTTTTCTCTCCCCAAGATGCCTTCCCTAGCCTCAGTCCTTGGAGCCAATAAAGTCTCCCTAGAGCAGCTTCCCAATAAACCTACATTCAGTCTCATCTAATCTGGTTTGAATTGCCTCATTTTGCCACATCCCATCCCTAATCCAGAAGCAATCTCTTTTTATAACCACTTGCTAGTGAACACTTAATTTTCTCCAGTGGAATCTCACTAGGGGAACAAACTACACTTAAGAGTTGGCCTTACGCCATCAGTAGATGCCAACAGAAAATGAACTCGATGACATCCTTGGGGAGGTTTGTTATCTTATAACGTTGTGACAGAACTTTAAAACTTTTAACAATTTCTAAATGTTATTTGTTATTTTATTATATACATGTGGTGTGTGTGTGTGTGTGTGTGTGTGTGTGTGTGTGTATTTCCTCTCTTTTTGCCTTATAGGTCCCTTCCAGTTTAGTGCTTTAAGGGATTCCTGAGTATCTGAATGAGTTTGTTTGGATCTGTTATGTTTGATGGTTTGTCCTGTTCTGATTGTTAGTTTTTGTTTTATTTTGTTATTATATCTCTTTGTTTTCTAATGACAAACAGAATGGAGTTGGAGTCAAAAGGTATGGGAAAGGGGAAGGAGGAAGGAGCTTGGAGGTGTAGAGGGAGGGGAAACTGTAATTAAGATATATTATGTTAAGGGGGAAAATACCCAGAAACTATTTTCTTTTCTTTTTTTTTAATTTTTAATTTTTAATATTTTTGATACTTTATTTACATTTCAAATGTTTCCCACTTTCCAGATCTCCCCTTTGGAACCTCCCTATTCCCTCCCCCTCCCCCTGCCTCTATGGGGGTATTCCCCCACCCACCCACCCACCCACCCATCCACTCTCATCTTCCCTCCTTGGCATTCTCCTATATTGGGACATCTAACACCCTCAGGCCCAAGGGCCTCTCCTCCCCCTGATGGCTAACAAGACCCTCCTCTGCCACGTATGTGGCCAGCACCATGGGTCCCTCCATGTGTATGCTTTGGTTGGTGATCCAGTCTCAGGGAGCATCGGGAGGTCAGACCAGTGGACACTGTTGCTCCCTCCATGGGACTGCCAACTCCCTCAGCTCCTTCAGTCCCTTCTCCAACTCCTCCATCTGGGACCTCAAGCTCAGTCCAATGGTTTCTGTGAAGTGACTCTTGGGTATTCTGAACTTTTGGGCTAATAACCACATATCAGTGAGTACATACCATGCTCATTCTTTTGTGACTGTGTTACCTTGCTCAGGATGATATTTTCAAGTTCTATCCATTTGCCTGCGAATTTCATGAAGTCATTGTTTTTACCCACACACTTACAGTCACTTGATCTTTGACAAAGGAGCTAAAACCATCCAGTGGAAAAAAATACAGCATTTTCAACAAATGGTGCTGGTTCAACTGGTGGTCTACATGTAGAAGATTACTAATTGATCCATTCCAATCTACCTGTACAAAACTCAAGTCCAAGTGGATCAAGGACCTCCACATAAAATCAGATACACTGAATCTAAGAGAAGGGAAAGTGGGGAAAAATCTCAAACACATGGACACAGGGGAAAAGTTCCTGAGCAGGACACCAATGGTTTATCAAGAATCGACAAATGGGACCTCTTGAAATTACAAAGCTTATGTAAGGCAAAGGACACTGTAAGTAGGACAAAATGGCAGCCTACAGATTGGGAAAAGATCTTTACCAATCTTATGTGTGATAGAGGGCTAATATCCAATATATACAAAGAACTCAAGAAGCTAGACTCCAGAGATCCAAATAACCCTATCAATAAATGGGGAACAGAGCTAAAAACTATTTTCAATAAAAGAAAAACCAAAATCAACACCTAACCAAACAAAAGTCATGATTAGCATAGAGTTTTGATTGTTTTTGTGAGGAAAATCATATGATATGTACTACTATCATTTTATTGGGTCAAAACAATTACCAATATCATTTGTGCTGATTAGAGTCACTTTGCTCCGGTCATGTTTGTTATGATTCTCTACCCCTCCCTGCCTTCTGTGTATCATCTCTGCCAGAGAATTTAGTGTTTTCCCTTCCACTTAGGTATTTATTTAGACAATTGTGAAGTGTTACTGTACTAGGTGGTTTTGTGTGTTACCTTGATATAAGCTAGAGTCATCAGAGGAAGGAGCCTCAGTTGAGGAAATGCTTCCATAAGACCCAGCTGTAAGGCATTTTCCCAATTAGGAATCAAGGGAGCAGAGCCCAGCCCATTGTAGTTGGTTCCTTGCCTGAGCTGGTGGTCTTGGGTTCTATAAGAAAGCAGGCTGAGCAAGCCAGGTGAAGCAAGCCAGTAAGCAGCACTCCTCCATGGCCTCCATATCAGCTCCTGGCTCCAGGATCCTGTCCTGTGTAAATTTTTGTCCTGTTGTCCTTTGGTGATGAACAGCAGCATGGAAGTGCAAACAGAATAAACTTTTTCCTTCCTAATTTGGTCGTGGTGTTTGTTGCCACAGTAGAAACCCTAAGACAGTCACTTTTATAGTTTGCTATAACCTAGTACTGCTTCATTGTGCCCTTCTCCTGGCCTTGAGCAGGCTGAATAGACCTTGGGTGTATGCCATAGTTGGACCTTACTGACCCAGGTGGGACCCAGGTGGGACCCAGGTGGGGACCAGGTGGAGTCATCTGACTTGTTGCTTCTTATGGGGAGCTTAGAAGAATGGACTGCCTGCTGAGCTTGCTTTACAACATAATCCAGCTGAAACTAAGGATGGGTCTTGTGGTTTTTCCCATTATAAGTTGGAGCTGCAGAATTAAACTTTGAGCCTTGATCATAAACTTTTGTCTTGGCTTCATCCTTCTCTCACACCTTGTCCGTTTTTCATTTCCAGCTCCCCTTTCAGGTAGACCCAGTTCATCCATAGCTGCTGGACAGCTACACTTCATTTATTTTGTTGTCCAATTGTTTCCATTTATTCATTCGTGATTTTAATTGGCATTCTTATTCACTAGTATACCCTCTTTCAACAGGGCACTTGATGCTGCTCCCCTACCCCCTGCTTCACCTTTCTGTCTTCTTCCTCCTTTGCACTCTGAGAAAACAAGGTGCCCCAGGCTGATCTCACATGTTTCCCAACTCATTCCCTAGTCACACTCTAAGGAGTCCTTGTTCTTTTTATTGGACAGAGGTTAAGCAAGCAAACAAATACACAAAGGACCAGCTGGATATTGTACATACTTTTTTTTCTTGTAGTAATGTCTCTCAGAAGATAGAAGAATATACATGTGCATGTACACATAGGAATACATTTTATTTATGTATCAAGTGTTTATAGAACACTGAATGCTCATACTGATATTTCCAGCTCTAATCCATTAGCACATGGATATTATGGTCTCCTGTGATCTTTACCTCATACTTTAACAATAAAGACCCTAGCTCTCACAACTGTCATTCATTTTTAATTGTTTTATTACTTGTAATGATATGTGCTTTTTCTCCCAGGAGAGATAATGTTATTAACATGTCAACTTATAATAGTTTTCTAGTTCCATTAGTACAGGTTCTACTTATTACTAAATTAAGTTAGGTTAGCACTCTTTCCCCTACTCTCTCTGTGAGGCTGTTAGATACATGTTCAATCCAATTATATTGTTTTATCTCATTCTACATTCCACCTTGGAAATTGTGTTTAAAAAATGTAATAATCTTAGGTTTGCTCTTTGTTTGGGAAGTTGTACAATGCCATGTAGCTACTATTTTAGTAACTTATAGAACCATTTTATTGGCTTAAACTATCTCTGCTTCTATATATTTTCAAACTTTCTGCCTCCTTCTCCTGTAACCACATGCTATTTGAGTGTGTTTTTATTAATTCGCTGAGACTCTCATACAATATGTTTGATCATACCCCAATTCCTTCTCTTTCTCCTCCAAAGTCCATGCTTAACAATACCCTACTCTGAATTTCCTATCTTCTTTTTAAATATTCTTATTTTTCTTTTGTAATTTAATAACCCATCAACTCTAATTTGTGCTTCCTTCAAATGAAGGTAAATGAGACCACCCACTGGAGAATGATCCATTTGTCAAGAGCCACACTCTTAAAGGAAGCAAACTCCCCTTCTCACAGAAGTGCCCTCAGTTGTATCTAGCTGTAGGTGATGAGGACTCACAAACCCCTTTCTCTTCCATGCTAGAAGGTTAGCTTGGTTTGTCTTGTTCATATCTTGTGCAGGCAACCACAGTTCATGAGTGTAGCTGTCTTGCCATGTCCAGAAGATGCTGTTTTGCTTTAGTCTTTTCCAATCTCTTGCTCGTAGAATCTTTTCAAGACCTTTTCTGTTATAGTGCCTGAACCTTGGGAAGATAGTATGGTATATATGTGTAATTTGTGGCTAAAAACTCTATAGAAATGTATTTTCTTGGTTGTTCACTAGAACATGATTCTAAGACCCTATTGCTGAAGACACTGAAAGTAATATAGCACTATGCCTCTTACAAATGTGTTATAATTAGAATCATAAGGCACATAGTCTTTACACTGGTCACTTTCACTTGATTAATGTATGTATGACTGTATACATTTACATGGTTTTATGATTTATGTCTTTTTACTGCTGAATAACTTTCCATTGTAAGACGTTATCACAGTTTTTCTGTCTATTTATTCGTTAAAGAATCTTAGTTGCTTTCAGTTTCTAGTGATCATAAACAGTTGTATTCTAGACAGCTGTTTAAAGTGTCTATAAGCTTTATATGTTGGTATTTTGTATGTACCTAGAGTTCAACTTGGTGAATGCCTAGAAGTACATTTACTGGATAATGTCTAAAAACATTTGTTATGGTTCGTATATGCTCAGCCTGGGGAGTGGCACTATTAGATGGTATGGTCCTGTTGGAGTAGGTGTGGCCTTGTTGGAGCAGGTGTGTCACTGTGGGTGTGGGCTTTAAGACCCTCATCCTAGCTCCTGGAAGCCAGTATTTTGCAAACAGCCTTCAAATGAAAATGTAGAACTCTTAGCTCCTCCTGCACCATGCCTGCATAGATTTTGCTATGTTCCTGTTGGTGATAATGGACTGAATCTTTGAACCATAACAAATGGTTAAGCTAGCCACAATTAAATGTTGTCCTTATAAGAGTTTCCTTGGTCTTGGTGTTTGTTCACAGCAATAAAACCCTAACTAAGACCACATCTATCTCTGAAGAACACCAAAGCATCTTCCAAAGCAGTTGAACCCACCATTCATATATGAGATCATCGATGCATCACACTTGTCAAAAAAATTTGTGTTTTACATTTTCAGATTTTAAGTATTTTGAAGCACCTACACATTGTCACTTTTAAGAATCCTTAATATATTTGGATAAGAGTCTCTTGCTGGATATGTATTTTATAGCTTTTAATTCTAGTGTTTAGTTCGCTGTTGCTTTTTTTCTTCACATTGTCTTTTATGTAGAAGAAATTTTAAATCTTAATTTTTAATTACTATTTTCTCTTGTCAGGGGCTGCATTTTTGACACATAAAATTTATCATTAAACCATAATATGTAAATATCTATTTCCCTATCTTTTCTTCTGAAATTTTTAGGCTTGTAGTCTACATTTAAGTCTGTGATTCATTTTGAGTAAGTTTTTATGGCAACTGTAAATCCTGAATCTATATATTTTTTGCATATAAACATGTTTTTAGCAATATTTATTGATAAGACTACCCCTTGGGGTTGAATTGTTCTTTCCACTTTATCCACTGTAAGATTATATTTGAGGATTGATCTCTATTCTCTTTTCTGTTTTACCATATATTATTTTACCAATTCTACATCATCATAATCACTGTTGCTTGACATTAAGACTGAAAAATTGGTAGGATTGGTCCTTGTGATGCTTTGCATAAGAATGGCTCCACAGGCTCATACATTTGAATTCTGAGTTACCAGAGCTGTCACTGTTAAGAAGGACTAGGCATTGTGGCCTTGTTGGAGTAGATGTAATCTTGTTGGGTGAAGTGTGTCATGAGGTCCGGTGGTGGACCCTGAGTTTTGAAAAGCTCATGTCAGGCCCAGTCTCTCTTCATTTCTCTGCTTGTGATTCAGGATATAGCTCTCAGCAATTTTTCTAGCACCATGTCTGCCTGCTTCCATGTTCCCTGCCTTGATGAAATGGACTAAGCTTCTGTAACTATAAGCAAACCCCCAATTAATGTGGTCTTTTATAAGAGTTGCCTTGGTCCTGTATCTTCACAGCAATAGAACAGTGACTCTGACAATCTTTCCACTTTCTTCTTTAGTATTGTGGTGGCAATTCCAGAGCTTTTATACACACACACACACACACACACACACACACACACACACAGACAGAGAGAGAAAGAGAGAGAGAGAGAGAGAGAGAGAGAGAGAGAGAGAGACTGAGATAAGGCCTTATTACTATGTGGTTGCAGAAGAGGTTATAAAAAGATTGGATGAAGAACCAGAAGTAGTGGATAAACTATAAGGAAACCATATGTTATACACATTATAGAGCAGTTGAACATATGAACTCACAGCAATTTTTGACAGGAAACACAAGATCTTTTGCAAACTAAAGCCAGATCAAATACAGCATGAAGAGGAAAGGTGAGCACATAGTCTCATCCCTAGCTGAGAAGCTATTGGCAACTGATAGCTACTGGGAGAATGAGTGTCAGTTTTCTTTAATGGTATGAACTGCATTCCAATGGAAGGTCATAGAGCCAAGAATATATGGACATCACAAATTAGACTTGATAGATTAGTTTTTAAAAGACAAAGAGAAGAGAGCTTAAAATTGGATTGTTAGGAAAATTAGATCAGAAATGAGATGAAGAGAGGACAGTGACTATAACTAAAGCACGTCTACTACTTCTGGTTCTTCTTACAATCTTTCTGTAACCTCTTCTTCAATTACCCTTGAGCCTTTGGGGGATGGAATGTGACAGATATAGATACCCCATGTGTGACTGAGCTTTCTTCAATCTCTTGTAGCTTGACCAGCTGTAGGTATTCGTGTTAACACCATCTTCTGCAAATAGAAGTTTCTTTGATGAGGGTTGAAAAATGCCTTAATTTATGGGAATAACAACATCACTAGGAGTCACTTTAATACTATGTGCACTTAGCAGAATAATGTGGTACATTCTCCCCTAGAACCTATAATCTGTCTAGATCAGAAGGTGGTTGGATATTTTCATGATATTTATGACACTATTGCACTCATGGGTATGTCTTGCCAGGCTAGTTGTTTCTGTAGCTCACAGGATTCACAGGTGGGTAAAATTAATGGTTTATTTTCACCTTTGGTAGAAAGCAGAGCACCATTCAGTGCCCGAAGAGCTATCCTGTAGGGATCAAGTTTCAAGGTCAGTACTAGCTTTAGTTCTTCATGTTCTATGACTCAAGTTTGTGTTATCTTAAGCAATAGGATCTTACCTTTAATTCCTGGAGAATAACCAAGAGCATTGGCCTGTAATACTTGAGGGTCTTTGGGAACTCATTGGCAAACAACTCCAAAAGAGATAGCCCATTTTGATACTGGGCTTTTTAAATTTGTTACTCTGCCGAGTGGCCTTGTTGCCCCATTATCATTTTCTCTGCCCCTTTCCCCTCCTTCCCTTCTCTCTTTTTTCCTCTCTCCATTTCCCTTTTTACCCTGTGCTCTCAGTCTTGGCAATTACCTCTCCTTTACCAAGTAAATAGCTTGTGACCTATATATACACTTGCTTTTAAATTCCAAGATTTTTGTTTGTTACGTTGAGATTTTTCTACATATGTGATCATGTCATCTACAAATAAAGACAGCTTTATTTTTTCCAATTTGCTACTTTTATTTTCTCTTTTTTTTCTCTTTATGCACAAACTAGAACTCAAGTACAAGGATAACTAGGAATAGTGAGAACAAAAAGAATCATCCTTCCTTTGTTCCTGATCTCAGAAAGCATCTTCATTTCACAGCTGTAGCTTTTGTAAGCTATAGTTCATTTGATGTGCTTTGTCATCTTGAGATTTTCCTTTTCTGTTTGTCCTGTTTGCATATATCATTTCCATTATCTAATTTTTCACCTTTTTCCATTTCTTGTCATATATAATTTTTACCTTTGTTTTTAAGAAACTCCATTTCTCTAGATAACTGTTACAATTCTTTGTATCACTTATACTCTTCCTTTGTTTCTTTTTCCAATGTTTTATACCTCAATGTCAGATCTCTGGTTACTAGTTTATAAACATTATAAAACAGTTTAACTCCTCTAAGCCTAAGTTTTCTCCTTTAACACATATACATTGTGTGTGTGTGTGTGTGTGTGTATAGGGGTGTGGTATGCACATGTGTATTCTATTTCTATTTTTTGTAGAGGAAGCTACTATTTTTTCTTCCTGTAAAGCATAAAGAATATTTTCTGACTTATCTGTCGATATAAATATAACCGATAAATAAGGAGTAAAAATAACCTTTAATGTACCTGTTTTTATGAGCAGAGAAGTATTTTTGTTGTGTTCTAGGGTGAGGAATGTAAAATACTCCTATAAACATGCAGTTCTCTTCTAGTTAATAACTTTGACCTGAACAATGTAAATCTTATTATGTTTTAATTACAAAAACGTTTCAGATAAGGTATATATACTTCTATTAGACATGAATAAAATGTGGTTATAAATTTAAAATTGGTTGTTTAATTCTTTCCAGAAATTTTAAGTCCATAAAAGAAATCTTATTACTATACCAAAGAGAATGCTTAGAGTACTATTTTTCAATTACTGACATAATAGTGGGATTTGTGGTTCTGTATGCACAATGGCTACTGGGCAAAACCTGATGCCTGCTGTCTTTCTTGATCATACTAGGTATTTCTCAGGCGGACACCACAAAGTAGGAACTAATTGAGTAGAATAGATGAAGTTCTGCTGGGACAAGTGTTGTACTAGGAATGTACTCTTGAAATTTCTGAATTTGGAGCTATGTAATCATTAAAAACATTCTATATATTCAGAAAGCAATATTTACCAACCGTGTAAAACCACCAGAGTGCTGGTATTCAGCATTTTGGGAGCTAAGAATTCACTGTTGCCCTTGCCTTAAGAAAGTAACCTTTCTTGGTTTCTCTAGCAGTAAAACAGCAATCATACATTCCACCATTTAACTCATGTTGTAAGAATGAAGAAATGTGCAACTACGATTCTTCATTTGTTTTCCATTATTTATAGGCCTGGAATCTTAGCAATCTATTTGTGGCTCTGAGAACAGACTTGGAGTTACCCAGATATTAACAGGATAGATTTGGACTCTGTCACTTGAGTCATGGCCTTGGATGGTTTACTTGACTTTTCAGTTTCAGTTTCTTCATCTCATGTGGATCACATTAGGTTGTTTCTCATAAGACTTAGCATGAGACTTAGGGTAGTGCACATCCATGTTCATGTACTCATTGCATGTGATGTGTCAAATAGACAGTGGTTGCTGGTATCTACATTACAATGACACATGACACCTTTGCATCTGAGTTCCACAGTTTCACCTGTCATCATTATCACGATAAATTCACCCCTTGTTTATCATGACTATACTCCATTTCAATGTTCCTCATTTATTTCTTGGCTTTTCCCTATTCATGCATTGCTTTTGTTTGATGTTACAGATGTTAGATTGATTCTCTTTAGTTAATACAAAGTAGCACCTTAGCCAGCTGACTCAAGAAAATTGTAAAGAATTAACGTAATATAGTGATGATCTATAATAATTCTTCATATTAATGTATATTTGCCCTATCAAAGATTCAGTTGCTGAAAAATTCTGTGTTATAATTCTATTACACCAGGGGCCAATGGAGCCAATTAAATACATGGACTTGTTTTGTCTAGTCTGTTGATATTAAAATAAGTCAGAAGAATTTATAACATTGTCTGTATTCCTGGTTTTCTTGACAAGGTTGTAGGGTTACAAGTCACAAACACTCACTGCAGCATAGAAGTGTCTGAAACTTAAATTGGATCCATTCTCTACTCAAATGACAAACAACAGCAGAAACTCTCCATGAGAAGTTGTCAGTGTGGACACCAGCAGTGCTTTTTCTTTTTCACAAAAATGGACAATTGCAGAATGTTAGAGTACTGCTCTATATTGTGTAGATGGGCTATAACTGGTTGCCCACACCACATCCAAACTTATATTGCCAAATGTTCTTAAATGTTTTTGATGTTAGTAAAGTCTATGTTTGTTTCCACATTAGACTGGCTATTAAACATTCTATGAAAAACTACTTTTGCTGAACTAGTCTGAGAAGATATATAATTTGTGAAGATGAATTTGAGTTATTTTATCTCATGAGTGTTTTCAGTGTGGAAACTTCAACTGGGTTTCTTATATTTTTGAACTTGAATTGTAAACATTTTATTATTTACATTGACTGAATTGAGCATAAAGTTGCCAAATCACTTTACTCAGTATTTTATAGATACAGCATTGACTTCAGATTAAGCAGAAATAGTATTTTTCTCTGGGTAGAATGTGGGACCTTGAAGCTTGTGACTATTAGGTTGTACTTCTTGTTATTACTTCACACTCAATGTGTTTTCTTCTTCTGAAGCTGTAAGTTTGCTGTTTTCTCCCACTATATCTCCTTGAGAAAAAATACACTAGAAGTACAGCAGGAAAAATTACTTAAAACTTTATTTTAATAAGTATATCACTTAGCTCAAGCATGTGAATAAACATGCTGTGTTATACTTGGCAACATTCCATTCTGAACTCCTTTAGAATAAAGCACATTTGGAGCACCTTCATGGAGCATGTACAAATGGGGTCTTTCTCTTTGCCAGTTATTATATTATTACCTAATCTTATTCAGTCAGACATGCAAAAGGAGGCTCCTTTCCAAGAAGCAGTAAGATTCAGGAGGTTAAGGACAAGAAACTGCATTTTGACTCTCTGGTGTTACTTATTTTACCAGGTTCTTAGGACCCTAAGTGAAAGATGCAATCAATATCTGATTTTTTATTTCCTTTTACATTCGAAACGATTATTTTATTTAACAGCTTAAGAGTAAACGCAAAAGAAAAACTAACATAATTCAATGAATACAGATAGGGTTGCTGTTCCACAGTCAAAAACTCTGACCCAGAATTGTTCTTGGCTAAAAGAAATGCAGGGATAAAAAGGGAGAAGAACCTGAGGAAAAGGAGGTCCAATGTCAGGCCCAAATTGGGATCCAGCTCAAGGGGAAGCCCGGGCCCCTGACACTATTACTGAGGCTATGCTGTACTTATAGTCAGGAGCCAAGCATGGCTGCTCTGAGAGGCCCAACAGGTAGCTGAAAGAGTCAGATGCAGATATTTACACTCAACCAATTGAAAGAAGCTGGGGACCCCTGTGGTAGAATTAGGGAAAAGCTGGAAGAAGCTGAGGAGGAGGGTGGCCCCATAGAAAGACCAGCAGTCTCAACTAACCACAGAGATCTAGACACTGAGCCACTAACCAGACAGCATACACCAGCTGATATGAGGCCCCACACATATACAACAGAGGACTGCCTGGTCTGGCTGTAGCGAGAGACTTGAGGCCCCAGGGAGTGGGGAGGTCTGGTGGGATAGGATGGGGGTGGAGTGGAGACATCCTCTTGAAGACAGGGGAGGAGATATGGGATGAGGAACAGTCAGAGGGCAGACCAGGAGGCGGATAACAACCCGACTGTTAAAAAAGATTAAATAATAATAATAAAGTTCCGGTTTCCATCTGTGGCGGGAGACCTCTGCCTGGGCCACCAGGGCTCCATAGCCAAATAGCCTTGGGAGAAAGCTAGTCTCCCAGGTGTGTGGGTAAGCTCTTGAGAGTGGATAAGAGGACTAACACTGCTCAGCGGGACTGGTCCAGAATCTTTGGGACACAGGGACTGAGGATCAGCTGGGAGGAAGGAGCCTTCTGGTTTTCATCTGTGACTGGAGACCTCTGCATGGAACACCAGGGCTCCATAACCAAATAGCGCTGGGACAAAGATAGCCTCCTACGAGTGTGGGCAAGCCTTTCAGCTCAGAGGGACCCACCTAGAATAAACAGGTCACAGGGACTGAGAAGTGGGCTTCTGGTTTTTTTCGGTGGCCGGGGAGTGGATCCTGTGACACAGGGCTCCAAACTCAAATAGTGCCAGGAGAGAGCTGGTATCCCAGGAGTGCTGATACACCTTCAAGCACAGA
Source organism: Rhynchomys soricoides (assembly GCA_019843965.1). Taxonomy (NCBI): domain Eukaryota; kingdom Metazoa; phylum Chordata; class Mammalia; order Rodentia; family Muridae; genus Rhynchomys; species Rhynchomys soricoides. Next base: position 858,299 of record JADRCH010000247.1, on the reverse strand, counting down.
CAAGACCATCACTTCTTTTCAAATTCACTAGACCAAGAGGGACCCTTGCAGAGCCATCAGGACACAGGAAACAAGGGACAGGTGGAGACTAGATCCTTCTGGTTTCTGTCTGCACCCCAGAGCTGACACTGTATCACAGCTCTCTGAACCCAAATTACTCTCAGAGAGAACTGGTCTTCAAGGAGTATTGACACCTAAGCTTGCAGGAAAGACAAGCCACAGTCAGAGCAAGTAAGACCAACTAACACCAGAGATAACAACATGGTGAAAGGCAAGAGCAAGAAAATAAGGAATAGAAACCAAGGCTACTTGGCATCATCAGAACCCAGCTCTCCCACCACCACAAGCCCTGGATTCCCCAACACAGCAGAGAAGCAAGACTCAGATTTAAAATCACATCTCATGATGGTGATAGAAGATTTTAAGAAGGAAATAAATAATTCCCTTAAAGAAATACAAGAGAACACAGGTAAACAAGACCTTAAATAGGAAACTCAAAAATCCCTTAAAGAATTACAGGAAAACACAATCAAACAGAAAAAGGAAATGGACAAAACCATCCAGGAACTAAAAATAGAAATAGAAACAATAAAGAAATCACAAAGGGAGATGACCCTGGAGTTAGAAAACCTAGGAAAGAAATCAGAAGTCATAGATGCAAGCATCACCAATAGAATACAAGAGAAAGAAGAAAGAATCTCAGGTGCACAAGATACCATAGAAAACATTGACACAACAGTCAAAGAAAATGAAAAATGAAAAAAGCTCCTAATGAAAAACATCCAGGATATCCAGGATAAGATGAGAATACAGAACCTGAGAGTAATAGGTATAGAAGAGAGTGAAGATTCCCAACTTAAAGGACCAGTAAATATCTTCAACAAAATTATAGAAAAAAACTTCCCTAACCTAAAGAAAGAGGTGAACACAAATATACAAAAAGCCTACAGAACTCAAAATAGATTGGACCAGAAAAGATATTGCTCCCATCATATTATAGTCAAAACACCAAATACACAAAATAAGGAAAGAATATTAAAAGCAGTGAGGGAAAAAGGGAAAGTAATATATAAAGGCAGACCTATCAGAATTACACTAGACTTCTCACCAGAAACTATGAAAGCTAGAAGATCCTGGAAAGATCTCATTCAGACTCTAAGGGAACACAAATGCCAGCCCAGGCTGCTATACCCAGCAAAACTCTCAATGGTCATAGATGGTGAAACCAAAATTTTCTATGACAAATCCAAATTTGCTCAGTATGTTTCCACAAACCCAGACCTACAAAGAACAATAGATGGAAAACACCAACTCAAGGAGGGAATCTGCACCCAAGAAAAGGCAAGAAAGTAATCTTTCAACAAACTCAAAAGAAGATAGCCACAGAAACATATAAAAAACATCAAAAATAACAGGAAGCAACAATCACTACTCTTTAATATCTCTTAACACCAATGGTCTCAATTCCCCAATAAAAAAAACATAGACTGACAGACTGTATCCATAAACAGGACCCAGCATTTTGCTGCATCCAGGAAATGTACCTCTGTGTTAAAGACAAACACTACCTCAGATTAAAGGGCTGGAAAACAATTTTCCAGGCAAATGGCCCCAAGAAACAGGCTGGAGTAGCCATTCTAATATCTGATAAAATCGACTTTCAACCAAAAGTCATCAAAAAAGATAAGAAAGGACACTTCATACTCATCAAAGGAAAAAATCTACCAAGAAGAATTCTCAATTCTGAACATCTATGCCCCAAATGCAAGGGCTCCCACATTCATAAAAGAAACTTTACTAAAGTGCAAAGCACACATTGCACCTCACACAATAATAGTGGGAGACTTCAACATCCCACTATCAACAATGGACAAATCTTGCAAACACAAACTAAACAGAGACACAGTGAAACTACCAAATGTTATGAACCAAATAGATTTAGCAGATATATATATATATATATATATATATATATATATATATATATATATAAATATATAGAACATTTCATCCTAAATCAAAAGAATATACCTTCTTCTCAGTACCTCATGATACCTTCTCCAAAACTGATCATATAATAGGTCACAAAATAAACCTCAACAGATATAAAAAGATCGAAATAATCCCATGCCTCCTATCAGATCACTACAGAATAAGGCTAGTCTTCAATGGCAACAATAACAACAGAAAGCCCACACATACATGGAAGCTGAACAACACTCTACTCAATGATAACTTGGTCAAGGATGAAATAAAGAAAGAAATTAAAGTCTTCCTAGAATGTAATGAAAATGAAAGTACAACATATCCAAACTTATGGGACACAATGAAAGCAGTGTTAGGAGGAAAACTCATAGCTCTGAATGCCTCCAAAAAGAAACTGGAGAGAGCATATACTAGCAGCTCTACAATACACCTGAAAGTTCTAAAACAAAAAGAAACTAATACACCCAAAAGGAGTAGAAGGCAGGAAAAAATCAAATTAAGGGCTGAAATCAACCGTGTAGAAACTAAAAGAACTATACAAAGGATCAACAAAACCAGGAGCTGGTTCTTTGAGAAAATCAACAAGATAGATAAACCCTTAGCCAGACTAACCAGAGGGCACAGAGACAATATGCAAATTAATAAAATTAGAAATGAAATGGGAAATAGAACAACAGATTCTCAGGAAATTAAAAAATTCATCAGATCCTACTACAAAAGCCTATATACAAGATTGGAAAATATGGAGGAAATGGACAAGTTTCTAGACAGATACAAATTACCAAAGTTAAATAAGGATCAGATAAACCATCTTAACAAGTCCCATAACCCCTAAAGAAATAGAAGCAGTCATTAAAAGTCTCCCAACCAAAAAAAGCCCAGGACCAGATGGGTTCAGTGCAGAATTCTATCAGACCTTCAAAGAAGACCTAATACCAATACTCTTCAATCTATTCCACAAAATAGAAACAGAAGGAACACTACCCAATTCATTCTATGAGGCCACAGTTACACTGATACCAAAATCTCACAAAGACCCAACAATGAAAGCAAACTTCAGGCCAATTTCCCTTATGAATATCGATGCAAAAATACTCAATAAAATTCTTTCAAACTGAATCCAAGAACACATCAAAACAATCATTCACCATGATCAAGTAGGCTTCATCTCAGGGATGCAGGGGTGGTTCAATACCCAGAAATCCATCAATGCAATCCACTACATAGACAAACTCAAAGAAAAAAACCACATGGTCATTTCTTTAGATGCTGAAAAAGCATTTGACAAAATTCAACATCCCTTCATGATAAAAGTCTTGGAAAGATCAGTAATTCAAGGACCATACCTAAACATTGTAAAAGCAATGTACAGCAAACCAGTGGCTTACATCAAACTAAATGGAGAGAAACTTGAAACAATCCCACTAAAATCAGGGACTAGGCAAGGCTGCCCTCTCTCTTCCTATCTATTCAATATAGTACTTGAAGTTCTAGCTAGAGCAATTAGACAACAAAAGGAGGTCAAGGGGATACAAATTGGAAAGGAAGAAATTGAAATATCACTATTTGTAGATGATATGATGGTATACTTAAGTGACCTGAAAAACTCAACCAGAGATTGCTACAGCTGGTAAACACCTTCAGCAAAGTGGCTGGAGAAAACCTTAACTCAAGCAAATAAGTAGCCTTCCTATACTTGAAGGATAAACAGGCTGAGAAAGAAATTGGGGAAACAACACTCGTCACAATTGTAACAAACAATATAAAGTATCTTGGTGTGACTCTAACCAAACAAGTGAAAGATCTGTATGACAAGAACTTCAAGTCTTAGAAGAAAGAAATCGAAGTAGACCTCAGAACATGGAAAGATCTCCTATGCTCATGTATTGGCAGGATTAATATAGTTAAAATGTCCATTCTGCCGAAAGCAATCTACAGATTCAATGCAATCCCCATCAAAATTCCAATTCAATTCTTCACAGACTTAGGAAGAGCAATTCTCAAATTTATGTGGAATAACAAAAAAATCCAGGATAACAAAAACTATTCTCAACAATAACAGGACTTCTGGGGAAACAGCATCCCTGACCTCAAGCTATACTACAGAGCAGTAGTGATAAAAACTGCATGGTATTGGTATAGTGACAGACAAGTAGATTAATGGAATAGAATTGAAGGCCCAAAAATGAACCCACACACTTACAGTCACTTGGTCTTTGACAAAGAAGCTAAAACCATCCATTGGAAAAAATACAGCATTTTCAACAAATGGTGCTGGTTCACCTGGTGGTCTACATGTAGCAGATTGCAAATTGATCCATTCCTATCTCCCTGTATAAAGTTCTAGTCCAAGTGGATCAAGGACCTCCACATAAAATCAGATACACTGAATCTAATAGAAGAGAAAGTAGGGAAAAGTCTCAAACACATGGGCACAGGGGAAAAGTTCCTGAACTGAACACTAGTGGCTTATGCTCTAAGATCAAGAATCGACAAATGAGACCTCATGAAAGTACAAAGCTTCTGTAAGGCAAAGGACACTGTAAATAGGACAAAATGGCAACCAACAGATTTGGAAAAGATCTTTACCAATCCTATGTGTGATAGAGGGCTAATATTCAATATGTGCAAAGAACTCAAGAAGTTAGACTCCAGAGACCCAAATAACCCTATCAAAAAATGGGGAAAAGAGCTAAGCAGAGAATTCTCAACTGAGGAAACTTGAATGGCTGAGAAGCATCTAAAGAAATGTTCAACATCCTTAGTCATCAGGGAAATGCAAATCAAAACAACCCTGAGATTCTACCTCACACCAATTAGAATGGCTAAGTTCAAAAACTCAGGTGACAGCAGATGTTGGTGAGGTTGTGGAGAACAAGGAACACTCCTCCATTGCTGGTGGGATTGCAAGCTGATACAACCTCTCTGGAAATCAGTTTGGCAGAACCTCAGAAAAATGCACATAATACTACCTAAAGACCCAGCTATTCCACTCTTGGGTATATACCCAGAAGATGCTCCAACATGTAATAAAGACATATGCTCCACTATGTTCATAGCAGCCATATTTATAATAGCCAGACACTGGAAACAACCCAGATATCCCTCAACAGAGGAATGGATACAGAAAATGTGATACATTAACACAATGGAATACTACTCAGCTATTAAAAATAATGACTTAATGAAATTCTTAGGCAAATGGATGGAACTTAAAAATATCATCCTCAGTGAGGTAACACAGTCACAAAAGAATGAACATGGTATGTACTCACTGATAAGTGGTTATTAGCCCAAAAGTTCAGAATACTCAAGAGTCACTTCACAGAAACCATTGGGCTGAGCGTGAGGTCCCTGATGTAGGAGTTGGAGAAGGGACTGAAGGAGCTGAGGGAGTTGGCAGCCCCATGGAGTGAACAACAGTGTCCACTGGCCCGATGCTCCTGGAGACTGATCCACCAACCAAAGAATACACATGGAGGGACCCATATGTGGCAGAGGAGGGTCTTGTTAGACATCAGGGGGAGGAGAGGCCCTTGGGCCTGAGGGTGTTAGATGCCCCAATATAGGAGAATGCCAAGGAGTGAAGATGAGAGTGGGTTGGTGGTGGGTGGGCAATACCCCAATAGAGGCATGAGGAGGGATGAGGGACTAGGAAGGTTCCAAAGGGGAGATCTGGAAAGTGGGAAACATTTGAAATGTAAATAAAGTATCAAATAAATAATAATAATAATAAAAATAAAAGAAATACTGAGATATGTATGTAAATAATATTTGTAGGTGATATACGGACAAGAGTGACTCATTTTTTTTTTCTTCCAGTGACTCAGCTACAAGAATTACCTTCTTATGTAAGTGGCAGAAGACTCAGTTTGTCCTTACTTGTGAAATGGATAGGTTAGGTTAAGTCAAGTTTTTCTCAGTACATATTACTGCTCAATATGAGGTCAAAACCCTTCTATATGAAGTCTTCCTCATCATCTCATCCTCTGACTCAAGTGGGTTTGCTTTTATTAGTGAGAGACAAGATTTTCACAGAAGCTATGACTCAGAATCACATTTTTGTTTTTGTATGAACCTGTTCCTATACTGAGTTCTGTGCTGGCAGCATAAAACCTTTCCATCTCCCCCACACTCCAGACAGTGAGAGGTGCTGGTACTCATCTGCCTGCTCAAAACATATTGAATGGATAGCTCTTTCCACTAACAATGTTGCTTTGGCAACCATTTACTTTAATGAGGCCAAATTGCTTATAGACTATAGACTTTTGATTTGTGAGATAAGGATTTGACCTACCTAGTAACAAAAGTCCCCTTATAACCACAAACGTTGACTATGATTTTATGTAAATAAAACATGACAAAAAAATAAGTCTGATGTATTATTGTTTAATTTTCAGTTATTACTCTCCTTCTAGTTATATGTATTTCATAAAATATTATTAAATTTTGAGGAGCAATTAATAATCAGACTTAGTAGAGACATTTATTAGTACACATATATTTGATAGGGTGGCCTTTGAAGATTGTGGCAAGAAAATGATTAGTGACTTAAGTAATACACTTTTGTGAGACTGATAAAAAGAAATGGAAATGATAAAACATTAATTGCTTTTAAAATATTAATGTTTTATTTGCAGGTATATACGTGTACTTGTGTGAATTTATGTATGTGCAGTTTTAAAATTGGAGAGTTTTCAAGAATTTTGAGCTATTAAAAATTTCAAGAGTAAAGAGGATTCTCTATGAGAAACTTTGATGCTCTGATATACCTGATGACCCTCTTAGACTGAGTCTAGTCATCAAAAGATGTGATAATTGTCCAGGAAGGAGTGTGAGGCTTTGTTCTTTTGTCAGAGCTCTACCCCCAAACGTAAAATAAATGTTAAAAATTGAAAATAATTTTTTCACACAATATAGTCTCATGAAGGTTTACCCTCTTCCAGCTCCTCCCAGATCCTCCCCACTCACTCAACCCGGCAACCCTTTTCTCTCTTTAGAAAATGGAGTATTTTAAATTACTGAAGGCCGTGCTTCTCTGCTCCCAGAGCCGGAATTGCCTCAAGGAGTACAAAGCAAGGCCTGTATCCAAGTTGCTTGAGTGATCTCTGTTCCTGGAGATATTTGCAAGTCTTCCTATCTTTCCTACATTTTCCCATTGGCCTCTTCTTCCTGCCATGACCCTCATTTGTTTGTTCATTTATAACCACAGACTAGATACTTTTTCTATACCATGAACTAAATTAGATTCTGGGGATGAAGAGACAAAGACATGTCACCTACTCTTTGAATCTGGCTGCACAGAAGCCATGTTTCTGGGGTATAGAGTATTAGTAAGACTGGTCCTTTGCTTGCTGTAACCTCTGTGTATATACTCATATTCCAAATTCTTAGCTTTTGAGGATTTGCTTTGAATAATTTTCCTCTCTTTTCTGCTGGAGATCTGTGAAAGTTAGTCTGGTTATGCTGTCTTAACCTATCAGTTAGTAGATATAGCCACTTAAAATATGTGTTTATGTTTTATTTTGCAAATGTATGCTTTTCAAAAGGAAATTTGAAATGAGGATCATTCCTTTGCAGCTTCCACTTTCTGATAACTGTGTCTTGTTTGATGTGGAAAGGAACATTTTTATTTAGAGTACAAAGTCTGACTCCTCCCTCGATTAAAGTCTATTGAAATAGAGAGAGAAAACTATGGATCTTCACCTTTTATTTTTCTTCTTTCCCTATACCCTGGACTGTTGTAGGAGATAGACTCAGGCATCCATTTGAAACCCACTTACAATTACAAGCTTCTAGTGTTAGGGTGAAGAATCAACATCTTGTTATTGACTTATCAATGTCAAGTATAGGGAAATACTAGGAAAATGTCATGGTAAAAAGTCACATACAAAAGGCAGAAAATTTTGGTAAATATACTAAAATTTCACTTTGATAATATTTTTCAAAAGCATTGAAAGTTGAATTATTTGATTCTTTATCACTTCATATCCTTCTTTTCCCCTTCAAAATTGGCTTAAAGTGACAACCATTTATATATATATATATATATATATATATATATATATATGCTAATTTTGTGAGCTGACTGGGTTCCATTGGATTGTTCTGCTTCACATGAGGTCATGAGGGCTTCAATGACCTTGGAGCCCCAGTGAGCCAGGACAGTCATGATTGCACACTTGTATGGTTGACAGTTAATACCGGATGGCAGCTGGCATATCAGATAGGACTGTCAATGATTTCTCTTAGCCACAATCTATGCCCTCTTTTATGGTAACTTAGGTTTTCTTATACATTGTGACTGGATTTCAAAATGCAGAATACAGAACCTGTCAGTTTTCTTGAAAGCTAACCTCAAGGGAAGTCATGGTGACACTTTTCCTTCACCTTTCTGTGCTGTTTTCTATTAGTTATAGTGGTTCCAGGCCCAACTTATATTCAAGGGAGCCCAGGGGAGTCTTTGTTTCTTAGTGGAAGAAGTGAGGAAGAATTGACATTTATACACTATTTATATAGCAAAGCTATGTGCAATTGATCACTGTAAAAAGCTCATTGAAAGAGAGAGAAAAAAATAGCAGTCTTCACTTTCACAGCCACTGAACTACATTGGTTTCCTCAGAGATAGTGCTGGGGCATGAGAGAGATGAATAGGCTCTGGGCCGCTCTGTTTCTCAACAAGGAAAAACAAGTAAATGTGGGCCAAGAAATTCTAAGAAGCTGAGAGGCAAAATGTCATCATGTACATGTTTGTGCAAACTTGCTCTGAGGTGTACCTGGTTGCTTCAGCCAACTTCTCAGTGTTCTAGAAAGTGATGAGAAAGATGGAAGACACTGCATTGCAAAGGCAGGCAGATAAGGTTCATTATGAAAGAGAAATGAATTTTATATCCCCTCTATACCCCAAGGTATACCTTTACAATGTGAAATAAGGTGATAAGCATGTGAAAAAAAGAAAACAGGAAGGTGCATAAGATTAAGAATTTGAGTGTGCAGTCTCTGTTTGCTGCTGTGTATAAAGGAACAAATTTGCTGTGTGGTAATCACATTTAGGTGGGCTCAGAGAAAACCTAGAATAGCTCAGTAGCCCTCAAAGTCAGACACTTGAGACAACAGAATTTTAGGATCTGTTCTCAGAATGTCTGACTTAGCAAGCTTAAAGTGAGACTAGGTGCCTTCTTCTCTCTTTTTCTCTCTTTTCTTTAAATATTTTAAAGATAGGTTCTTACTCTTCATCTAAGTTGATGGTATACTCCCGAGAGAGCCTCCTGCTTTAGTGGTTCAGCTCTTGAATTTCAGGTATAAGCTACTACTCTTAGCTTGGAATTTATATTTTGACCCAATCCCAAGATGAGCATTGATTATTGTTGTTGATGGTGATGATGATGATGATGATGATGATGATGATGATGATGATGATGATAAAATGATGCTTATCTTGGGAAGTACTCTTTTGAGAGATACCATGCTTTAGACTATGAAGAATTAAAACCAGCAAGAAAAGTAAAAAAAAAAACAAACCCTAAGGAAAATATTGTTCATCTCCAGTAATATTTTTAAAAGCCTAGTATTTGTTGCTTAAGTTCTATGTCATAGCAATTGAATTAGCATAGGCCCAGGGTGACTAATTTTACTGCTACAACATCAACAAGCGAAATAATACCACAAAGAAGAAGGTTGTTCATTTATGTCTAGTATGAGTCAACAGCTTTCTTTTCAATGTCAGCAATCATCTGATATATGTGGCCTCAGTGTTGTAGAAGCAGGAGAAAAAAGGAGACATGAACAATGCCCACAAGGTCTTAAGTACTGCTGCTGGAGGTGGCATGGTGGACGTGCCTTGTTTCAGAGTTCACTGGTAAAATTAGTCACATGAGTTTAACCAAAGAGAACAGTATGCAGGAAGATTTAGGGAATATGTGGATTGTTAGTAAGCTCTATGTCTACCCAGCATTCAAGATGACTTAGTATCATACAGTCTGTGATTAAGCACAGCTCCAAGTGGAAGATGCTTTATGAGCCCTCAGAACTGTGTACAATTGTGCTTAGAATTATTCCTCTGTTAGAAGTATTACTTAAAATATGCATTGTTTTTTATAATTGTTTTGAGTAGCATTAAACAGACATCTATTGGTATCAGTGTCCCATAGAAAGTGTGCTGTGCTTTTTAGCAATTACAAATAATTTGGTCAGCCTTTACTTGGCCTGCTAAAGACTGATTAAGTAACAAATCATCTCTTTTTTCTCGTAATTTTGCCAACCACATACTTTTGTTTTTGGTAATTGTTAAAGTGATTACTTATGCTGCTGAAGACCAGACAGCTTGTGCCAACTGGCAACATGGAATTATCAGGACTTTAAAACCATCTTGTGGGCATTTTTGTAAACAAAGAAGTTAAATCCATTTTATCCAATCTGCATAAATCTAAGCATTAATTCAGTCTTAGAAAATGCCATCAGGAAATTTACCAGCGAGAAATATGATTTGGGGTAAGTTCTTTCCTCAGATTCACTCTTTCTGCTGCTGTTTATCTTTTGTCTGTCCCTTTTTATAATTATTACTACTATTGTTGTTCTTGCCACTACTATTATTATTGCATGTGCATGCATACTTGCATATGCATGATATGTGGGTTTGAGCATGTGCATCCCATGGCACAAGTGTGGGAGTCAAATGTCAGTTGTGTGAAGTTTATTTTCCTTCTACCTTAATGTGAGTTCCAGAGCTCAAACTCAGGTCAACAGGCTTGTGCTGCAAAGTCTTCAACCCCTGAGCCACTGCACTGGTATTGTTTTCTTTTTAGACAGACTCTTACTGTGTAGTCCAATTTGGCCTTGAGTTTTCAAGCTTTCTGCTTCAGTTCTGCAGCATTGTGATTACAAGCATGAGCTACTATGCCAAGTTTTGCAATTTTGATTTTTTTTTTAATAGTGACTTAATAAAAATTTTCAATGACGGGCAAAACTAGTGGCCAAAAGAGACACTGTCGTTATAGGAAATCAGGTCTTATTTTTTTTTGTTCTGCCCCTGAGAAGATACTTTAAGACGATAAAACTCAATGTGTTATATATTCAGCTGCATCAGCTTTGGGAAAAATGTCCATTTCTGTCTTTTTTCTTACAGTATAGTGGTAAGATATTTTGAAACAAAATGAGATGCTTTCCACAGAAACATAACTGACTCGTAGCAGCCATCTGACTTTGGTGATATGAAATACTGAATGTCATGATATAAAAAAGCTTCCCCTATTGTACTATTTGCTTCCTGTTGCTGTGATAAACATGATGACCAAAGGCAATCTAGGGAGGAAAGAGTTTATTTCCACAAGCTTACAGTCCTTTATGAAGTGAGTTCAGGGCAGCAACTTAAACCGGGAACTTGGAAAGGACACTGAGGTAGTAACCATGGAGGGATGCTGCTAACCTGCTTGTTCCACAGGACTTGCTCAGCCCGCTTTCTTATAAAACCAGAAACACCTATGCAGACACTGTTAGTATTTTCTCTAGGCTCCACCCCACAGTTACCTGGCAATAACCAGGTATGCCTGACTCACTATAAAAGGGACTGCTTGCCCCCTCCTTACTCTCTTGCTCCTCTGCTCTCTTGCTCTCTTACCCTCTTTGTCTTGGACCCTTCTCTCCCTGCTACCCTCCCCCTTCTCCACATGTTCATGGCCAGACTCTACCTCCTCTCTTCCTCCTCTCTCTCTCTCTCTCTCTCTCTCTCTCTCTCTCCTCCCATCTGTCTCTACTACTCCCTCAACTCCTCTCCCCATGCCCTAAATAAACTCTATTCCATACTATGTCTGTCATATGGCTGGTACCTCAGGGGGAAGGGGGGAAAGGAATGTCTCAGTATTATACCCAAATCGTGAGACCCCCAAAAGACCACCAGGACTTGACCTCGATGCACAAGCAAGAGGGCGTTTACTGCGAGCTCGAGCTTGGACCACCACAAAATGGTGATCTTGAGCTCCAGGGAGAGGGGTTTTTAAGGGCAAAAACCACAAATGGGCAGTTGGGGAGTTTCCATGCTGGCAGAAGCTGATATGTAAAGTTTAAGCAAGATTAGGCCAGTTGCGGTTTGGCCCTTGCAGGATTAGGCCAGTTGCAGTTTGGCCCTTGCAGTTTCCTGGAACATTTGGTCCAACTAATCAGGTGAGGACTTTCCTGGAACACTCTGCACCTGCAGTTAAAAAGTTCAGTTTTCCAGGCCCTTCACTTGGCTCAAAATGGTGTCTGAAAAACAAAATGGAGTTAGTGGTGCTACTTTAGGTCTCACATCAGCACGGGCCTGCAGAGGCACCCCTTTCCCCGACACTATACCTCACCCCACCAAACATATCCCTCCCTTTCTTTTTTATAACACACAATAGGCACCCATCTATGTCAATCATTAATCAAGAAAATGTCTTACAGATTTGCCTACAGGAAATTTCATGGATATATTCTCTCAATTAAAATTTCCCTTTCTAGAGAACTCTAGCTTGTGTCAAACTGACAAAAATCGGTCCCTACAACTATGTACTTCAATGCCTAATAACTACACTGCCTTGTTTATACTGAGAACATTCATAGGATTTTCTCTGGGGATTATTTGATTGTTACCTGAAAAGGGATTTCTGTGTGAGTGCTTATGCTAGAGCACCTCATGTCATTCCAAAGTGAGTTTTCTGGAAGCAGGGGTATTCTCTTAGTTTAGTATTTTCAGGAACAACAAAGTGTGTACTACTGTAAAAACAGACTATTTCCACAGACTTGTCTGATCCATGTTGAAGTATACCCACAATCCCATCCCCTGACTGGAATGGAAACAAGAGTACATGGAAGACTGAAAATACAATGAGCAAGATGGGAGAGCAGAACAGACTCTAGTGCCGTGGCTCTCACTACATTCTCGTTCTTGAAACCATTCCTTTATGAACCTTAATGAGCCTTGTTACAGTGCACCAGAGTAGACATTCTCTATGGGCCAAATTTCTATTGCAAAATATCCAAACTCACATATTTTGGTCTGGAAGGTCGTTCTTCTTATCCAACTAAAACTTTTACTATTTGAAAAATTATATTTTAAATATTATAATGTAATTACTTCACCCCTTTCCTTTCTCCAAACCCTCCCATAGACCCCTCTCACTCTTTCAAATTCATAGCCTCTTTTTTCATTATTTTTAAAAAGATGTGCTTTTAACTGTCAGTTGTTACAGGAGGTGATTTCTCTGGAGTTTTCTCTCTTCTTTTGGCTCAGCTGAATACTTGCTGAAGAGCTGAGTAATAAAGTGTGTGATGGGGCTAACTGCAGAGGACAAGCACAAACTTGTAAGGAAAGATTTCTATTCTTCCCAGGGCTGGGGTCTGGACTCTAAACTACTTTCTACTTTCTATGTTACAGTGTTTCAATAATACACAGAAGTAGTTTTACACGGGAGTGTTGTCTAGGCCACTGGGCTGAGTAAACTCTTGTCTCCACCCTCACCCTGGAGCACTTGGTCAGTTTTCTCATAGGATGACTCTGGGGGAATTTGCTTCCCCCTCCCCCCCACTCTTACCAGATATGAAGAAAGTGGCACCAACCTCCCTGATGTGCAGTGATGACTGCCCACTTCTTTTCCTGTTTCCTTGTGGAGGGAGCGCAAGGAGATGCATAAGGGTAAAGCCTGGAGTCAGGGTTCACTAGGAGAGTTTTCTTTGCAGGGGTCCAGAATTTTTGCTAAATGTCAGGAGTCTGGATGCCAGTTTCACATCCTGCAGAAGCTCTCTAAAAGAGTGTGTCAGCAGAATGGGTATTGCATGTTTAGACAAAGAATTTCCATTAGCATCACCAGCCAGCATCCAATCTGTTAACTCTTGTGTAAGCATTTGCTTTCTGTGCCTCAGGCAACTGGGGCGGGGGTTAAATAAAGGTTTTAGCTCTAAGATTTAGACTAAGGCCCTCCAGGAGCTTCTTTGAAGAGAAGTTACTTTATTATAAGATTAGAAATTGTACTTATAGACATGAAAGTCTCCTGTCAACTTTAAAAAATCTCCAGTTCAATGATGGTATCTCTATATTTTATTGTATATCCAAGAACATTTTGTAAAGCACCCATTGGAAGCTTGTGCAGGGCTTCCTGCTGGGCTCTGTGAATCTAATAGCCATGGTCTCTGCCTCAAGGGATTTACACCTTAATAGGGGTGACTTACCACAAACAAGAGTAACAGGATCTTGGTCTCAGTTTCGGCTGAGGCACCAAAGAACAAAGCAGTAGGTGTCAAGTATCTTGGCTTTTGAAATTGAGGTGCCAACTGACTACCTCTGCAGAAAGGATACCTCAAAACCTGTTCCACAAGTCATAAGCCATCATCTTACCCCAGGGCATTGAAGCGAAGGCCCAGTGTTTGAAGTTTCAAGTTCAGGTAGGAAGGCTTGCTTGAGAAGAATTGTCATAACTCTGTGTGGTCCCCATCACTGCATGGAGAGTCTGTGTGCTTTGTCATTTAATAGAGTGGAAGGAGGGCTTTGCATCCATTCTGAGAATGCATTGTCCTGTGTTTCATGGAGTCAGGGGTGGGGGGGAGGTAAAGGGGTATCCAGGATGCAGGTGAGGATTGGAGAGCTGCCACATTGAGAACACTGAGAATGTGCAGTGCTTTCAAAGTGTGATGTCTGACTTTGATGAAGGGACTGAGTAGGTCAGCTTGAAAACATGTCCCCAGAGAGAAATGTGTGGAAGAGTGAGGTGAATCTGATAAAGAGTATGCCCTCAGAATGGACAGGAAGGCAGGAAATTTTCCTGGTCCGAGAAGGATCAAGGCCCAGTAAGGTAGCTCTGGGAAAGATATTTGTCATAATGGGAGTGGTGTTTCTAAAACTCCAGGAAGAACAGGCCAAGGAGACTTGGCTACCCTCCAAGTGCAGAGGCACACACCCCAGATCACAGCCTTATCTGACAAGTCAGACTTATTTCCTTCTTTGCCTCCTGACACACCCCCTATCTCTGAACCACAGTAGAATGAGAGAACACTGAGGAAGCTGCCTTCCCAACAAGCTCCTAGGCATGAGCAGGACCTGAGCATGGAGGGAGAGTAATTGTTGGTTAGCTTAGATTTGGAGTGCAGATACTAAAACCACCGAGTAAGAGACTAATTCTTCATGGCTTGGAAGTACTTGGATCAGCTGAGGAGGTGGCTAGTGGGGGACTTACCTAGTGACAGGAGCTACACAGGAAGGCAGCAGACTCAACTTGGTAGAGTTAGGAGAAAATAAATTGCTTTCTGTCTGAATCACAGTAACTCCCCCATTTTTTACTAGGCAGGCATGAACAGAATTCTACAGCAATGCTCTTAAAGGACAGGGAAGCCTCCTTAGACATGCTAACAGCATCAACCTCTCAAGAAACATTTAATGATGTTGAATCAGTAAGAGCCAGCTGTGCTGAGTACTTTCTGAAAGTTGTTTCCCTTCCAGGCAGAGGGAACAGCATGTATAAAGATTATGAGGAGATATATGAATAGCAATCAATACATATCTGATTACCTTTAGCTAAGGATAGTTTCTTTGCCCAGAGCATTGGATTAAATACTATGTTTTATAAACAAGTTGTATTTAACTGATCAAAGTTAGGGGGGGA
Organism: Rhynchomys soricoides; assembly: GCA_019843965.1. Classification (NCBI taxonomy): domain Eukaryota; kingdom Metazoa; phylum Chordata; class Mammalia; order Rodentia; family Muridae; genus Rhynchomys; species Rhynchomys soricoides. The sequence continues at coordinate 842,703 of JADRCH010000247.1, read as the reverse complement.
AAAGAAGCTTTGTTAGAAGGTAAAATCAAAAGGCCACAAAGAACAAAACAAAAGAGCTCTGCCCTCTGCCCTCTGCCTTCTGCACTCAGTTCCTGCTGGCCCCAGATAACATTCTGCTTCTGACAATGTAAGACTCTGGGGAGTCTTAACTTACCAGAGACCCTCTGAGTGAACATCATGGAGTCAGGGATCAATGCAAAATGCAAGAGGAATTTACTGATCCGGCATGTTGGGGTTGTTCTGCACACCAAGGCGGAGGGGAAATGACCCCACGCAGCCTGTTCAGCCAGCTTTTATATGGATTTTAGAGCAGCAACCATTAGGGACAATGAAATTGACAGAACAGTGTGACTATTAAACTGATTGGTCTTTAGGGAATGAGGTAGCAGGGGCTTAATCAACCCCTCCCTACCATCCTACATGCTCTCTAACCTGTTTCTTCCAGGAAGGGAGGGATGCCCATGTGCTTGGGGGTTCTGATGGAATATCCCAAAGTTCCTGAGCTGACTTTTCACCATGGATTGACAGCCTAGTCTAGCATGCTGACCACAGTAAAGAAACACCTGTGGTCCATGAGTTTTCCTCCTCATGTCTGTTGTTGTCATTGTTCAGATCTTGTTTAGACATCTCATTAGGCTATGGTGATGAGACTTCATGGTTATAGCTTCTCTGATATTGCTATGAGACAATCTCACAGCAACCTCCCTGTTCCTCTGGCTCTTACTGCCTCTCATCCAAGAAGATCCCTGAGCCTTTGGTATAGGAACTGTGTTTCTTGTAGATGCATTGATTGGAGTTAGGTACCACATAGTCACTGGTTACTTGTTCTTTGCAGTTTTATTGTTTGTGTTTTTTTAAAATAATGGTTTCTGTACAAAAAATTCATAAGCAACTAAAGAATGCTAATAGTGGGAGAAATAGTCTTTCCCAGAGAAGAATATCCCAGTTGGTTATCTAATACTAAGTAGTCAGCCCTGAAATCATATACATACAAATAACATTATATGGGCTGAACAGGTTTTATCTGTATATTTATGAATATATGTATTGTACACACATACATTTAGCAACGATTAATGAAATAGACGGCATGAATTTTAGAGATAGCAAGGAGATTCATGGAAGGGTTGGAGGAAGAAAGGTAAAGGGCACAATGATGTAATTATATTAAAACTAACTAAACAAACAACATAGTTGTTAGCATTTTGTCTAAGCTCTGCCCCACAGTTACCTGGGAATATCCATGTGTGCTTGGCTCACTATAAAAGGGGCTGCTTGTCCCCTCTGCTCTT
>JADRCH010000247.1:817756-841401 GCA_019843965.1 Rhynchomys soricoides | reverse complement strand
CTCTTGCCCTCTTGCCCTCTTGCTCCTGCTCTGTCCTCTTGTCCTTTCCCCCCTCTCTTCCCATTTCCCTCTCCCCTCTCTCTCCAGGTGCTCTTGGCCTGCCTCTACTTCTTTTCTCCTCTCTCTCTCTCTCTCTCTCTCTCTCTCTCTATCTCTCTCTCTGCCTTTCTCTGTCTCTACTACACTCTCAACTCCCCTCCCCATGCCTTGAATAAGCTATTCTATACCATGTGACCGATACTTCATGGGGAAGGGGTGCCCCAGCATGGGCCCACAGAGGCACCCCCTTTCCCCACACCTGACTACACATCCACCAAACATCTTCCTTCTCTTCATATCTTTTTATAAAACACAACAATAGTTTCTCTAGTAGTTCCAAGCATCAGGGAAAGCCTTCACTTATTCTAGGACTCTGTTCATGTGTAAAACTTGGAAAAGACTGATTGTTGTGACATTTAAAATTACAGGGGGAAGATGCAAACTGCAGCCAGTGGAAGCAGCTGTCACTCCTTGTGGAAAAGCAGGCTTGCCTTGGGAGCCAAACACTTGCTGACTCAGGAAGTAGACAAGCAGTAGATGAACTGGTGCCCTACTGTAGGCTTGGAGAGGGTTCAGAAGGAATGTGGACTTATCCAAATAAAGCCTGTATCTTGAGTGACCTCTTTTAATGATGGTATTAATGGCACTTCCCCAGACTTTCCAGAATTTGCAGTTGGTACCCGGTCACCACCTAGGAAAGGTGAACTGACTGACAGCTCTTGCTTTCATGGAACAATATCTGACAATATGAACAATATCAATTAGGTATAGGTAACCCAAGGAGTTGAATACAGATCTAGTATGTACCTCCTGTGAATATCAGGAAGAGATAGTATCACCTAAATTACTACATATTTCAGCTTTCTAGCTTTTAATTTTATGTTTGCTTCCCCAGTAACACATACTCAATAAAGAAACTGGCAAGTGTGGTGTGGAAAGAAACACAACTATCTTATTTTTAAATAATCCTTTGTATATAGGGAAGTTGCTTTTGCATGTCAGAGGGAAGAGTTTGTGCTGTCTTTTTTTTTTTTCATTTTTTCGAGACAGGGTTTCTCTGTGTAGCCCTGGCTGTCCTGGAACTCACTCTGTAGGCCAGGCTGGCCTCGGACTCAGAAATTTGCCTGCCTCTGCCTCCCAAGTGCTGGGATTAAAGGCGTGCACCACCACGGCTTGGTGAGTTTGTGCTGTCTTTAGTCTTGCTTTCCTTCTGGTGAAGAACAGCAATCTGTCCCTATAGACTTGGTATCCTTCAAAATGGAACCAATCTCCAAATAAGCTGTATAGCACACAGAAAATGCTGGTTTACTTAAAATCAATGTAAAGTGTTTAGGATTTGAGAATTCCATACTTAAAAGGATATTGGATCTGAGTGCTGGCTTGCTAGTATCTCACATAAATCATTAGACCTTAATTTGTGTTCTTCAATGTTTCTTGATTTACAGATAAAAATGACATGTCAAAAATCTCACAAATAATTCTCTAGGTTGATATGGTAGTCCGAGTCCATTTTGTCCTTGGCAGAACATTAGGATGGAAGATGAATAATTGGGTCAGGCAAATAAATTTGTGTTAGAACCCCAACCTTGGGCGCTGGAGAGGCTCATTGGTTAAGAACATTGACAACTCTTCCAGAGGACGAGTTCAATCCCCAGCACCCACATGGAGAACCTCAGGCTTATAACCCATAGACCTAGGCTAGAGACTCCTGCTTTGGAAGGCCCATGTGATCTTCTCTGATTGGTATAGTCCTCTGCGTAAAGAAAGACATTCAAGGGACTCCTGTGCTCTCAGACTCTAGTCTTTTCCCAAACAGTGTTTTTACCAGCCTAGACAGGAAACAGCTTATTTTCTCTATCATAATCTTACATAATTTACCTTTTGTAGTAAACAGTAAACACTAGTATCAATCTTGGTTATAGAGTTTTTGGCTAAATTGGAAGTATCTGTTAAAATTACCATAAGATTGAAATGCAATCTTGATTATTATTGATTATACTAGTATTGTGTATCTGAAACATTTAAGGTCAAGTATTTTAGAATCCAGCACTTCTCAGAAATTCAATTATTTCTAAATATATCTATCTGTAAGATGTGTATTACATTGAAGCTAGAGTATTTGAGGAAGAGTTTAATATATTATTACTTGTGGTTATTAAATTTTCATAGAAAAACATATCAAATGTTAAATAAATATAAATAGCTTTCTGCCCATTCTGATTGTTTTTATTTATTTATTTATTTATTTTCGTTTTTTTCGAGACAGGGTTTCTCTGTGTAGCCTTGGCTGTCCTGGAACTCAGTCTGTAGACCAGGCTGGCCTCGAACTCAGAAATCCGCCTGCCTCTGCCTCCCAAGTGTTGGGATTATAGGCATGCGCCACCACTGCCTGGCTTCTGATTGTTTTTAAAGTAAATATATTTTAAAGTTTAGAGTAGCTTCAAATTTGTAGGACACTTGCAAAGAAATGTAGCATTCTCACATATCCTATGTGCAGTTTTTCATATTAGCATCTTACATCATATTAACATTTTATTAGCATTTGTTAGGCTACCGAGCTTGATTTCCTGAGTTTAATTCCTAGGAATCATGTGTTGGAAAGAGATAACCCACATGTGATCCTCTGATACCCACAGATATGTCATGGCATGAGTGTGACCAAATACACACTCAAAATAGATAGATCTAATACAAATAGTTTTATATGTTCTCTTGTCAGTCAGTGAATCAGCATTGATATATTTGCTGAAGTCTATATGATATTAATGTTTAGCTACTCTTCTTTTTTTCTTACAGGGTATAGTCAGATACACCATGACATTGATTGTTATATCTCTATAGACTTGTTAGCTGTCATGCTTTCTCACATGTTTTTTGTCTTGGATGACTTTGAGACCATGGTATCTAACATTAAGTTGAAATGTCTGGCATTTATTTTGTGCTTAGCCTAGGGATACATAGTTTTATTGAGGAGGTATGGAAAGACTACAGAAGTACCATTTTCAGCACTCTTTAAGAAAAACTTTCAACATGACATCACCATTGATAACCTTGACTCTCTGGCTGAAGTCGATCATATATCCACTCTCTCTCACAGTTTGGAAGAAGTCACTTACACTACCCACATTTGAGCAAAAGGGACACTTTTACTCTAATTCCTAATGAACAGATCCATGAGTGAACAGTTTGATATTCTATATGAAAGCTTGGTCTCTTCTTTCCATGAGTCAGGCTTTACTGTCAAATAAGCTAAGAAATCATTTTTGTTGTTGTTTTAATTTTGCTATCATTCATAGGAGACTATTGACCAGAACCAGCATTATATTTAATATTGAAGATTGTATTGCATGATTCTACCCATCACTCCCCTCTGATGATGGAATAGGCATTGTGATTATCCCTACAGGGTGAATGACATGGGATTAGTAGTAAAAGAAAATAAAAGCAAGAGCATCCCTATTCCCAGAGTCCTTGATGGCTGCCACCCACCACATATGACTCCCATACTTTCCTGAATGAGAACTATGCTTAGGTGCTGTCTTAGTTACTGTTCTGTTGCTGTGAAGAGACACCATGACCAAGTTAAATTATAAAAGAAAGGTATTTAATTGGGGGCTTGCTTACAGTTTCAGAGAATGAGTCCATGGTTGTGGAGCAGTAGCTGAGAGCTTATATCCAGAATGAACAATGAGAGAGAGAGAGAGAGAGAGAGAGAGAGAGAGAGAGAGAGAGTAAGCCTTGCATGGGATTTTGAAACCTTTAAAACCCATCCCACAGTGATAACCTCCTCCAACAAGGCTATACTTATTCCAACAAGGCTGTACTTCCTAATCCTTCCTAAACATTCAAATATATGAGTTCATTGTGGGAGTGTGGGAGGGGGCATTCTCATTCAGACCACTCAAAGTGCTTTCCTAGCTTCTTAAAAATTCAGCCTGAAGGGAAATAACTGGAAATGTGGTGATAAATGAGCAAATTAAGAGTGTAAGCTCAAAGTGAAAAATATTCCTTCCATTCATTTATTAGGCTTTTGAACACATATTTTTAAGAGAAACTCTAGAAATGACAACATTTAGGACTAATGGCATTGTGCATAAATAGAAACCTGTGTGCTTCTTTTCCACCACTCATACAGTTTCTTCCCATCCCATCCTCCATTCTTACATCCTTCTGTGGTACCCCATTCCTGTTCCTAGGCAAATCTATTTATCTTTCTTCCCTTTCAGATTGAATTTCCTCTCCTGTCTTCTCTTTGTTTCTTTTCCTCCCTTTCTCCCTCTCTCTTAGTTATAAGATGTTCAGAATTTTATTCTTTAATTCAACTCCTTTGCAGTCTCTACAAACCATATGTAACCTTCTTTTATCCAGGGCAGCATCCTATGTATTGCGTTGCAGTCTTTTGCTAAGCTTTTGCCAGGGGCCTCATTGAAGGAGGGGTATGCAAAAGGACCTGGAACAATGGAAGACATGAGTTAGTTTTCAGCCTGAAGAGATGTATTTGGATAGATGAATATACCTGTAAAAGAGAATTTTCAATTTTTTAAAGTTATCAGATTAGTCATTAGAATCTTCCAGAACTAAATTTTGTCTTTCTTAATAATTATTGGCTTTTGTATATACGTTTCAGGGATAAGTTTCAGCTTGTAAAATCCCTTGAAGCCACAGGAAGGCATTCATTTACTAGAACAACAGTGCGGTCTGATATTTATATGTTGCTGTTAAACTCGATGCTTAAACTTAAAAGTCTATATTATTGTGAACTTAGGACTAATTCACAATGTGGTCAAACTGTGCACAGCGCCAGAATGGTTAAGAGTTGCCTGATGGGACCTGATGGGAAAAATGGTGTCGCTACTTACTAGGATTTGTGGTTTTGGTAAATATATATATATTTATACTGGATGCCACTTATTTTGATCAGGCAACTGAAGAACCTAGAAAAATCTGTTGTTGCTGTTGATGTGTAACAAACTGCTGTCACTGATATTTTTACACATATGTGCATACACACACACACACACATATGAATTTTTGGAAATTAATTTTGCTGTCAAATTTGCAGAAAAGCATCTTGGTTTTCTATGTTGAGTTGACATTATATACAAATTAACAACTATATTGATCTAGAAAGATTGTATTTCCCCATTTATATCTTGCTAATGTACTTTAAAAGTATGTAAGGTATTATCTGAATGTGTTTGATTATAGAAACTAGTAAAATATTCTCCTAATAATGGGAAAAAATTAGCTTATGGGAGTGTACTCCCAGTACAGTCATTAAAGGGGGCTTTACCCACTCTGTTCTTTCCTTTTCAGTTTATTAGATCATGGCAGTATCCCTTTGGTATCAGATAGGCAGCCTTATCTTTTGTAACCTAATTTAGAGGAATATGTAAATGTTTAGAAAAGGTACAAAGTTCTGAGAGAGAAAAATATTATATGTAATTTGGAAGATGAATAATCTTCAAATAGCTTCTTGAATATGAGCCCAAATTAAGGAGAAATGATTAAGCATATTGGCATTGAAGAAGTAAAATATTTCACATTACTCTCTGATCTTGGTCATGTCTCCTTTTCAAAGACCCAAAATTGGACATGATGATGGACTAAATTATGATAGACTATATAAATAAATTTATTATTCATCATGTGGTTATGTTGCTTGGCAAACTGATAGAAATTTTCTGAAGTCCTTTTTCAAAGATTCTCCTGAGGCAAAAAATCCTTCTAAACCCAGTTTCTGGAGGTGCCTTTCAACTTCCTGCATAGGTTACTAACCTTAAAAAGATGTATTTCATTTTTTGAGCATGAATGCTATACCTTTGTGTACATATGCACATATGTGGATCAGAAGAGGGCAATGGATTCCCTGTAACTGGAGTTACTGATGTTTCTGAGCAACCTGTGGGTGGTAGTAATCAAACCTCTGGAAGAATAGCCAGTGCCTTTAACTGCTGAATCATCTCTCCAGTGGTCTAAACTTTTTAATGAGAATCTTTTCAATGGATAAAAGTTATATAGCTACTTATAATGTGTACATACAGATATGAAAGGGATTTCTAATAAATGATTACAATCTGAGGTCCAGCTAGTTGAACAACAGCTACCTATGAACAGAAGGTCCAAGAATCCAGTGATTGTTCAATCTGTTAGGCTGGATGTCTTGGCTAGTCTTCACTATATACTGCCATCTTGAAAAAGTTGGCTCTAATGCCAGTGAAGGAATAGAGTTGCTAGTGAGGGGAGAATAAGCAGGCAGAGAACAACATCTCCCTTCTTTGACACCCTTACATAGACTTTCAAAAGAATTGAACACCCCCACCCCAGGATCTAAAAATGAAAATAGAAATAATAATGAAATTACAAAGGGAGACAACCCTGGAGATAGAAAACCTAGGAAAGAGATCAGGAGTCATAGATGCAAGCATCATCAACAGAATACAAGAGATAGAAGAGAGAATCTCAGGTGCAAAAGATACCATAGAAAACATTGATTTAACAGTCAAAGGAAATGCAGTGCAAAAACCTCCTAACTCAACACATCCAGGAAATCCAGGACAGAATGAGAAGACCAAACCTAAGCATAACAGGTAGAGAAGAGAATGAAGATTCCCAACTTAAAGGGCCAGTAAATACCATCAACAAAATTATAGAAGAAAACTTCCTTAACCTAAAGAATGAGATGCCTATGAACATAAAAGAAGCCTACAGAACTCCAAATAGACTGGACCAGAAAAGAAATTCTTTCCATCACATAACAGTCAAAACACCAAAAGCACAAAACAAAGAAAGAATATTAAAAGCAGTAAAGGAAAAAGGTCAAGTAACATATAAAGACAGACTTATTAGAATTACACCAGACTTTTTACCAAAGGCTATGAGCTAGACGATCTTGGGAAGATGTCATGCAGACCCAAACAGAACACAAATGCCAGCCCATGCTACTATACCCAGCAAAACTCTCAATTACCACAGATGGAGAAAACAAGATATTCCATGACAAAACCAAATTTACACAATATTTCTACACAAATCCAGCCCTACAAAGGATAATAGATGGAAAACACCAACAGACGGAGGAAAACTACATACTAGAAAAAGCAAGAAAGTAATCTTTCAACAAACCCAAAAGAAGATCCTAACCCAGATCCCACAGGGAATGGGTCCTTGGTTTGCTGCCAGCAAGGTGGGTTGGTTAGGTGACAGCCATGTCTGGGAGGGCTGGGAGGCCTTCTGTGGGAGACTAGACGTGGCTCTTTAGAAGGAGGCCTGTTTCATTGTTCCCCACGGTGGAACCTGATGAAGAGAGACAGTCCATGGTTTCAGGGCATTTATTGTCACAGTGGAGAGTGGCATGAGTGAATCCATACCCTGTGACCTCTGGGAGGGACAAGGTTGAAATACCATTGGCTGGGAAGGGGAGTGGCTAAACCTCTAGGTGCCTCATTAATGTGGGGATGTCTTGAGTCTATATAACCACACCTCTACTTGTAGAAGGGCTTGGAGCATTGTCCCTATGTGACTGACAGTCATAGACCTATGGAGGAGAGCTGTGACCTTATGTCAGGAGCCTGACTCCCAGGATCATGGCAAAATGCCAACCATTCCTTATAGAGTTAGCCCCTACTGGGTTGCCAGGGTTTAAGCCTTAGCTCAACCAGAAACCAGGCTGCCTTCCATGGTCCCACAGCAAATAATCAGCAAAAACAAATAATCAACAAAGCTGGGGGCTGCTTCTTTGAGAAAATCAACAAGATAGATAAACCCTTAGCCAGACTAACTAGAGGGCACAGAGACAGTATCCAAATTAACAAAATCAGAAATGAAAAGGGAGATATAACAACAGAAAATGAGGAAATTCAAAAAACCACCAGATCCTACTACAAAAGCCTATACTCAACAAAACTGGAAAATTTGGATGAAATGGACAATTTTCTAGACAGATACCAAATACCAAAGTTAAATCAGAATCAGATAAGCCACAGTCCCATAACCCCTAAAACAATAGAAGCAGTTATTAAAAGTCTCCCAACAAAAAAAACCAAACAACAATAAAAAAAATAAACAAAAAACCAACAACAATAAAAAAAACTGCCCAGGACCAGATGGGTTTAGTGCAGAATTCTATCAGACCTTCAAAGAAGACCTAATACCAATACTCTTCAAACTATTCCACAAGGTAGAAACAGAAGGAATACTACGCAACTCATTCTACGCAGCCACAGTTATGCTGCATATTCTCCCTTGGAGATGGAATGGTTTCTGTCTAATCTGGAACTTGTCACAATTTCGTTTCATGGAGGACTTCATAAGAGAATTTTTTTCTACTTCTATCATGTTTAATGTTTCAAATAGACTTTAAGAACTGGTTGAGTGCATATTAGTTTTAGCTTCAGAAGGTTTCTTGTATATTTAAGAGGCATTTAACTATTATAAACATTATAAACTATTTTGATGACTTAAAAAAGAAAGATGTGTGTCTTACAATCTCAAGATATGAATTAAAGGCATTTCTTCCTATCTCAGAGATCCAGATTAGAAATAAATCTTCCCTCTTTGAATGTTTCATCAAAAACCCCTCATAAATATGCCTCTCCATTTTTGTGTTTTAGTTAATTCTAGATAATCAAGTTGACAACCAGAGATAGCCATTTAATAGCATTTTAAATGAATTTTATACATTTTTCTATTAAAATACCATGTATTCTGTAAAAGTCTATATAAGTACAGTTGTTTTCAAATTCTGGGCTGTGACCCCCTCAGCATATCAGATATCCTGCATATCAAATATTCATGTTATAATTCATAACAATAGCAAATTTGCAGTTATGAAATAGCAATTAAATAAATATATGCTTGGAAGTCACCACAATATAAGGAACTCTAAAAAGGATCACAACAGCAGGAAGGATAAGAACCACTGATATAGTACATTTGGAAATTCATTTCTTTTTATTACCTTGTGACAAATTTATTATATTTTTAAAATCAAAATCCCTGTATATATGGGGTGTGTGTGTGTGTGTGTGTGTGTTTGTGTGTGTGTGTATATTTGTATTTTCATGTACTACAGTATACATAGGGAGGTTAGGGGACAATGTTTCTCATTGTTTTGCTTTTGCATATGCCTGATTAGCTTGGTCCATGAGTTTCTGCAGTATTTCTATGTTTATTACTTGTCTTTCTATAAGAATACTGGGAATACAGAGACATTACCATGCTGAGCTTTTCCATGGGCTATGGGGAATCAAACTCAGGCCCTGACATTTGCTGTGGCAAGCACTTAACCCACTGAGTTATCTCCCCAACCCTGATTTTTTTTAAGACACCTAATTGTGATTTGTATCTTCATATAATAATAGATTTATAAAACTATTAATAAATTTACAAGATTTTTAGGCTCAAGTATTACAAAAGAATCACCTCCATTCTCTAGTTATTATACTTAACAGACCTTTTCTTTTAACTAGAAAGACCCATGTGCTACCTTTATCATCTTCACTTGCCATTAGTAGTGGACTTTTTTATTCACAAGATATTAATTTTAAAGGCATGTTCTATTTATAGTAGTAAAGTTAAGTATCAAAGGGAGTCTTGTCCACTTTTGCCCTACCTGTGTGTTCAGTAGCAAGCTGTACAATTTCCCTGGACCCTGCCTCTCATCAGTCAGGAAATGTTGAATGGCATGACTTCTAAGATACTCTAGCTTAACTATCTGGATGTCATAATTGCATTTGGTCAGTCTCCTAAAGGGTGTTCTCCAACTCAGAGAGCTATCCTACTTTCTCCCTAGATAATACAGATATGGAAAGACTTTTAATAGGAACCTCACCAAGGAGGAGAGCATGCTCATTCCTCTTCGGACATCTTCCTATAGCATAGCTCTCTGTTACAATGCTCAGAAATTTCAGTGTGGAATGCCACATCCATGACATCACTACATCTGGGACTGAATACACATTAGGATAAAATAAAAACTGTCAGCAACAGCATTATTCACAAAGAGGATCTCATCTTGGAGCTGAGTCCAATGATTTTTAGCCTAACTAGCCAGCATTTGGTCTTCCCAAAATTCCTACCTGTATTTTGCAAAAAGTAAAAATAAAATAAATGAAAATAATTTGATTTTCTGAATTTTGTGTGCAAGTCATGATGTTTTCAGCAAGAGATGAATAAGAATATAAATCAAGCTTTACATCTATCATCTATCTATCTACTATCTATCTATTTATCTATCTATCTATCATCTATCTATCATGTTGGGCAACACATATATAGATATCTAAGGGCAACTTGGGACAACTGAGTATCTGAGCTTTCTACTATGTAAGCTCTGGGGATCAGTGAGGCCCTCAAGCTAGTGCCACAGACCTTTACTCACTAAGCCATCTCACCAGCCAAAGAATATAAATCAAAATGTCACTTCTTTTAAACATACCATAAGCTATTTGTATTAAGTATTTTCTTTTTCCAAGGACATTTAAGGCCCACTGATAACAACACACTCATTCAAAGAGGAGATTTTGATCAAGAAAGCTTTTTGTTGGAGTCATATATAATCTGTATTAGGTTTTCAAAGGAAAAATGTGCACCACAGGAAAAACTACAGCTCTTGAAATACAATATTGATAAAACAAAATCAAACATAAACACTAAACAAGACCAAACAAAACTTAACACAAAACTGACCTTACACAGAAACTATGATTTTAATATTAACCAACCACACCTAGTCAGACATCTATATTCAGTCTATACCTTGGAAAGACCACAAGTAGTTAAACAGGAGAAACCATAAAAGTAATTCATGATGGACTATTAGTTACAAGCACACACTAATCCAGTAAAGACTTATAGAAACTTTTATTTTGATGTCTATTGTTGGTGTTTCTTCTAGGTCACACAATTGTTGGTCAGCAATTGCCTTTGATCACTTTGTTAGCCAAAATGAAATGTTGGGAGGACCTTTGTCTAACCTGTTTTAATAACTGCATCTCAGTGCTAATCTGAATTTCATTTGTTTCACTACTGGGTTCTTTACCCACAAGATTTTATATTTAGGGAGATGCTATATCTATACTGGTATAATTAAAGGACAGTAATTGCACAGGAAATGAAAAACCAAGAATCTCCTGTCTCAGCCACCGTGGAAGTACAATGAAACTTGGCTCTGTAAGTGCCTCCTTCTCATGAGATGGAGTCCTGTTACAGTACTGATGGCAAAATTGACAAAAATTGCTGTGTATTTATGAAGATTGTTGTTAGCATTGTTCTAAGAAGAGAATGCTATCTTTAGTAAGAGTTGTTTTAATTTCAAGGCAATAGTTTTATATTAAGTTAGGTTAATTGACCTGACTACATTGTCAATGCCTACGCTGGTTTAGAAGCATTAACCGATTTGAATTTTGAGACCTTCTCATTGTTTTTGCTAACTTTTGCTTGCCATGTGTACTCAAATTGGAAAAAGAAAACTAGGAAGTCAGCTGTAGTCTGATGTAGATTTTCCTGGTATCTAACAAATACAAAAATAGATTATGAAATTTCGCTATGAGGAATATACTGCTCTTAAAGAAACCTTTGTGCGTATGCATGTATACATGTGGTCTTTGAGCATGTGATCCATGTGTGAGCATGGATGCACGTGTGCATGTGGTCCTTGTGTATATGAGCATGGATGTGTGTGCACATGTGGTCCTTGTGTTTATGAGCGTGGATGCATGTGTACATGTGGTCTTTGTGTGTGTGAGTATGGATGCATGTGTGCATGTGGTCATTGTGTATCTGAGTATGGATGCACATGTGCATGTTGTCCTTGTGTGTATGAGCATGGATTCATGTGATCCTTGTGTGTATGAGCATGCATGTGTACATGTGGTCCTTGTGTATGTGAGTATAGTTGCATGTGTGCATGTGATCCTTGCCTTCCACCTTATTTAATACAAGTTGTCTTGCAATTGTTGCTATGACCACCAAGCTTATAAAATTTATAAAGCTCTATAAGCTTTAAGGGATTCTCCTTATTCTGCCTCCCTTCTAGCCTTGGAGCACTGGAATTACTAACATATGCTACAGTCTCCAGCTTTATGTGGTTTGAGGGAATTCCTATCCTCACATTCATTCAGTGAGTGGTTTTCTTGCTGAGCTATCTCTCTAGTCATACTGTAGTTTAGAAAGTGGTAAGTTGAGCCCTCAGTATGCTCTGAAAGCTAAACAAGCAGAGAAAATACAGGCAGGGTCAAGGCACTTAAAGTTTTGCTTGCCCCATGTAGTTTGGATACTAGGAGCCAGAGTCAGCACCTTTTCCTGGGTCTCTTCCTGAGAATGAGATCATCAACAGGACTGGCGTGTTTCTAGAGTGTATAATTGTCCTTAAAATGCTCCCCTTTCCCTATTATAAATTACAAAAATAATTATTTATTAAGTAACCTAAGAAATGCTTAATTGCACAAAGCAATGTAATAAAAATGGTGCCCCCTTCACATCTTGAAGTGAGTATTTTGTTCTGCTATTCATTTAGCCCTTTCTCATCCTCTTTTAAACATTCTGGGTAGATATATACACATGTATGTTTGTTTTAAACACAAGTACATACTATAAACTATTTTAGGAGGGTATGTTGTAACTTTCCTTTACAAAATATATACTTCAAACTTATACTTTAATATATACTTTAACATTTTAGTTTAGTACACTGTTACTTCCCCCTTACCCATTTGTTTGTTTTCTATGCCTTTTGTATAACAAACTTTATTTTTATATCAACAGCTTTAGTAGCTATAGTTAACTATGAAGAGTAACCATTAAATTGGTTTTTATTTTCATAGAATTTCATGCCATAGACATTTAATGTAAAGGTTACCACACAATAGTATATAATCTCTTGTCTGTGGCTTGCTTAGCCTGACACCAGAGTTTCTCCATTTTATTAACAGGCATCAGTATTTTGTTGCTTTTTATGAGTGAATAATATTGTATCATATGAATGCACACACTTTCTCATCCATTAGTTGATGGGCATTTTGGTTGTTTCCATTTTTGATCTGCTATGAAAAATACTTCTATGGACATTTGTCTACAAGCTTTTGTTTTCTCATCTCTTTGGTCCACACTTAGAAGTACATTTGCTAGGCCTTGTGGTAGATCAATTTTTAAGTTTTTGAAGGAATACAGATCTGTTTCCTTTTGTGGCTATGCTGTTTTACATCCTTACCAGCAAAGTGGAAGGGCTCTAGTGTGTCTTTTTCTCACAAATACTTGTTCCTTTCCATTTATCTTATTGTAGCCATCCTACTGGGTATATGGTAGTATGTCATTTTAGTTTTGATTTGCATTATATTTGTGCTTATTGGCATTTTTATATTTCCTTTGGAGAAAGTCCTTTGTTAATGTTTTACTTGGCATATCTTTTTGAGATATGATTCCTTCAAGTACTCTGGATATAAATCTCTTATCAGATATTATTTGCAAATATTTATGCTTTTCTTTCTTTTCATTTTCTTTATGTTGTCCTGTGAGGCTAAAAGAATGATAGTTTTATGAAAATCAATTTATAGATTTTTACTGTGATTTTGATGTCCAATCTAACAAGAAATTATTCCTCAAAGTCATGATAGTGTCTTTTGATGTCTTCAATCACTTTATAGATTCAGTATTTATATTTATGCTGGTTATCTATTTTCATTTAAAATTTTTTATATGCTGCGAGTTAGGGTGTCCAGCTCTCTACTCTTGGTTGTATATAATATTTTGTTGTAAATATTATTCATATATTGCTCTAGAACCATTTCTTGAAACTCTGTTTTTCTTCATTGATTTGTCTAAGAAACTCTGTTGAAAACTAACTATATACTCTTTGGAAGACACCATATCCTGAGGCATCCCAGAAGAACAGCTGCACTCAGAGCATTTTGGTAAGAACCCTCCCGAAGTCCCACAGCTACTGCTGGGAGCCCAGTGGACTCAGGGACCCATCACCCTCCAAAACTCCCTGCCACAGAATACCACTCCCCTTTTGCCCAGTCCTTCCTGATGAGGCAGACTGCTGGATAGTCTGTTGTCCTGAAGATAGACATCCTGTGGCATCCCAGGAGATCTGCTTCGCTCAGGTTAACTGACACCACAGCCTGAGGCATCCCAAAAGATCTACTGCACACAGGGCAACTGAGCTTGTCTGCTCCCCTGAAGACACCACAGCTTGAAGGCATCCCAGGAATTCCTCTGTACACAGGGCAACTAGATAACAGACACCACAGTCTGAAGACTTCCAAGGAGCTCTGTGCCATGCAGGGCAACTGACCCAACAGACTGAAAGCCTCCCTAGAGTTCTGCTACACACAGGGAAACAGAAACCACACTCCATAGGCCCCCCTGGAGAACAGCTTCATACAGGACAACAGCTTGACTGCTTCTCTGAAAACTCAACAGTCTGAAGGCTCCTAGGAAATCTACCACAACCAGGGCCTCAGGCCTACTAGGAAACCTGAAACAATCCAGGGACAAAAGAGGCAGACTCCAGACAAAGTCACCCAGACCAGCAAACACCAGAGATAACCAGATGGTGAGAGGCAAGCACAAGACCATAAGGAGGAGAAGCCAATATAAATGGGCATCATCAGAACCCAGTTCTTCCACTACAGTAAGCCCTGAATATACCATCAAACCCAAAAATCAGGAAGCTGACCTAAAATCCTATCTCATGAAGATAATAGTCCTTTAAGGAGAATATAAATAACTCACCAAAAGAAATATAGGAGAACACAGGTAGAGAGGTAGAAGTCCTTAAAAAGCAAACAAATAAATCCCTTAAAGAAATACAGAAAAACACAATCAAATAGGTGAAGGAACTGCATAAAGCAGTCCAAGACCTAAAAGTGGAAGAAGAAACAATAAAGAAAACACAAATGAAGGCAAACTTGGTAATGGAAAACCTAGGAAACAGCTCATGAATTACAGATGTTAAGTATCACCAACAGAGTACAAGAGATAGAAGAGAGAATCTCACGTGTAGAAGATACCATAGAAGACATTGACACACTGTTAAAGAAAATTCAAAACACAAAAAACTCCTAAACCAAACACACAGGAAATTCATGGCACAATGAGAAGACCAAATCTAAGAATAGTTGAAATAAAGTAGAATGAAGATTCCCAGCTCAAAGGACTTGGAAATGTCTTTAACAAAATTATAGAAGAAAACTTCCCCAACCTAAAGAAAGAGATGGCCATATAGGTACAAGAAGCCTATAGAATGCCAAATTAATGGGACCAGAAAAGAAAATCCTCTCATCATATAATAATAAAAGAACTAAATGTACAGAACAAAGAAAGGATATTAAAAGCTGCAAGGGAAAGGGGCCAAGTAACATACAAAAGTAAACCTATCAGAATTATGCCAGACTTCTCAAAAGAGACTATGAAAGCCAGAAGAGTCTGGTTCAAGGTCATTCAGACTCTAAGAGAACACAAATGCCAGACCAGGCTACTATATCCAGCAAAACTCACAATCAACATAAATGGAGACACCAAAATATTCCAGAATGCAACCAAATTCAAACAGTATCTATCTACCAATCCAGCCCTACAGAGGATTCTAGAAGGAAAACTCCAACACAAAGAAGGTGCCTACAAGGAAAAAAAAAAAAAAAAAAAAAAAAGGACAAGATATTAAGCATCTCACAACAAAGACAAAAGGAGAGAATCACAAGCACATAAAGCCACCTACAAAAACAAATATAACAGGAGCCAACAGTCGTTTGTCTTTAATATCTCTCAATACTAATGGACTCAACTCTCCTACACAAAGACATAATAGACTGGATATACAAACAAGATCCAGCATTTTGCTGCAGACAAGAAACATACTTCAATAACAAAGATAAACACTATCTCAGAGTGAAAGGATGGAAAAGGTCTTCCAAGCAAATGGTCCCAAGAAAGAAGCTGGAGTTGCCATCCTAATATCCAATAAAATAAAATTTCAACCAAAAGTTATTAAGCATAGCGAGGAAAGACACTTCATATTCAATAAAGGGAAAATCCACCAAGAGAAAGTCTCAATTCTGAACATCTATGCCCGAAATGCAAGGGCACCCAAATTCATAAAAGAAGCTTTACTAAAGCTCAAAACACACACTGAACCCTACTTAATAATAGTGGGAGACCACTCTCACCAATAGACAGGTCAGTGAAACAGAAACTAAACAGAGACAGAGTGAAACTAATAGATGTTAGGAACCAAATGGATTTAAGAAATATCTACAGAACATTTCACCCTAAAACAAAAGAATACACCTTCTTCTCAGCACTTCATGGTACCTGTACTGGCTAGTTTTGTGTGTCAACTTGACACACACTGGAGTTATTACAGAGAAAGGAGCATCAGTTGAGAAAATGCCTCCATGAGATCCTGGTGTAAGGCATTTTTTTTCAATTAGTGAGGGCCCCTTGTGGGAGGTACAATCCCTGGGATGGTATTCTTTTGTTCTATAAGAGAGCAAGCTGAGCAAGCCAGAGGAAGCAAGCCAGTAAGAAACAATCCTCTATGGCCTCTGCACCAGCTCCTGCTTCCTGACCTGCTTGAGTTCCAGTCCTGATTTCCTTTAGTGATGTACAGCAATGAGGAAATGTAAGCTGAATAAACCCTTTTCTCCCCAACTTGCTTCTTGGTCATGATGTTTGTGCAGGAATAAAAACCCTGACTAAGACAAATATTGAAATAATTCCATGCATCCTATCAGCTCACCATGGCCTGAGACTGGTCTTCAATAACAGCAAAAAACAACAGAAAGTCCGCATACACATGAAAACTGAACAGTTCTCTACTCAATGATAATTTGGTCAGAGAAGAAATAAAGAAAGAAATTAAAGACTTCCTGGAATTTAATGAAAATATTGACACATCATACCCAAACTTATGGGACACAATGAAAACAGTGCCAAGAGGAAAATTCATAGCACTAAGTGCCTTGGTAAAAACAATCTGGAGAGATCTTACACTAGCAACTTAACAGCACACCTGAGAGCTCTAGAACAAAAAGAAGCAAACACACCCAAGAGGAGTAGATGGCAGGAAATAGTCAAACTTAGGGCAGAAATCAACCAAATAGAAACAGAATTATACAAAGAATAAAAAAAACAAAAAAACAAAAACAAAAAAACAAAAACAAAACAAACAAACAAAAAACCAAAAGCTGGTTCTTTCAGAGAATCAACAAGATAGATAAACCCCTAGCCAGACTAACTAAAGGGCCCAGAGGCAGTATCCAAACTAACAAAATCAGAAATGAAAAGGGAGACATAACAACAGAAACAGAGGAAATTCAAAAAACCATCAGATCCTACTGCAAAAGCCTATACTCAACAAAAATGGGAAATCTAGAGGAAATGGATGGTTTTCTAGATCGATACCACATACCAAAGTTAAATCAAGAGAAGGTAAATTATCTAAACAGGCCCATATCCCATATGGAAATAGAAGAAGTCATTTAAAAACCTCCCAACCAAAAAAAACCCAGGAACAGATGGATTTAGTGAAGAATTCTACCAGACAATCAAAGAAGACCTGATACCAATATTCCTCAAACTATTCCATAAAATAAAAGCAGAAGGAACACTACCTATTTCATTCTATGAAGCTACAATTATTCTGATACCTAAACTACACAAGGACCCAACCAAAAAGAGAACTTCAGACCAATCTTGCTTATGAATTTTGATGCAAAAATACTTAAAAAAAATTCTTGGAAACTGAATCCAAGAACACATCAAAATCATCATTCATCATGATCAAGTAGGTTTCATCCGAGGGATGCAAGGTTGGTTCAATATATGAAAATCCATTAATGTAATCCACTATATAAACAAACTCAAAGAAAAAAATCACATGATCATCTCCTTCCATTCAGTAAAAGAATCAATACCCCTTCATGTTAAAAGTATTTGAGAGATCAGGAATTCAAGACCCATGCCTAAACATAATAAAAGCAATTTACTGCAAACCTGTCGCAGGATTTTCCCTGTTCAATTACATTTGTGCAGAGGAAGCTTGTGACATGGATAAGGGAGGCAGAGCTAAGAGTTGCAGAAACAGAGAGTGTCTCATGGGAGAAAAAAGAGAAGGAAGATGTCAGTGACATGAACCAGCACATGGTGGTTACCAACCACTGCTAGTTATGATATCATAAAGGTTAGAATATTGTGATAATTTGTCTAATTTAGGTGGGCAGTTTGTATCATTATCAGTTAGCTCTTACAAAGATTTCTACCAATTGAGATTATGGCCATACCACCAATTCTAGCTATTTCCTCCCTGTTCCAATTATGACCATTTCTACATTCCCAAGAAAAACCATCTATAATAACCTTCTCCAGCCCCAAAGCCCAGGGAACTGGGTTGATGACTCTTTATAACTTCTTCAAGCTGAATAAGGGCATTGAAATATGAAAGGGGACAGGGTAAATAATATTGATAGTCTCTGATGTCTGTGTCTTGACCGGATCCAGCTGAAAGTCCAGGACATCAGGAGTTCAAGCAGGTCAGTTCAGCATGTCTGATGAGATTCACCAAGGTTGTATATTCTGTAATATACAAGTCTTAAAACAAAATTTTAGTATCATCAAGATAACCTTTTCCCCAACATAACCTATCTTCCAGTCAGGTTTTATGTGGAGGTTCTTGATCCACTTGGACTTGAGCTTTGTGCAAGGTGACAAATATGGGTCTATTTTTATTTTTCTACATATAAACAGACAGTTAGACCTTGAAGATGCTTTCTTTTTTCCATTGTATACTTTTGGCTTCTTTGTAAAAGATCAAGTGTGAGTATGTGTGTGGTTTTATTTCTGGGTCTTCAATTCTATTCCACGGATCAACCTGTCTGTCTCTGTATCAATACCATGCAGTTTTTATCACTATTGCTCTGTAGTACAGCTTGAGGTCATGGATGGTGATTCCTCCAGCTGTTCTTTTATTGTTAAGAACTGCTTTTGCTATTCTGTTTTTTTTTGTTTGTTTGTTTATTTGGTTTTTCTTTTTTTTTTCTTTTTTTGCCTTTCCAGATGAATTGCATTTTCCCAAGTCTTTGAAGTGTTAGGATTTTAATGGGGATTGCTCTGAATCTGTAGATTGCCTTTGGTTGGATGGCCATTTTTACTAAGTTAATTCTGCCAATCCATGAATATGGGAGATCTCTCCATTTTCTGAGATCTTCTTTGATTTCTTTCTTGAGAGACTTGAAGGTATTGTAATACATATCTTTCACTTGTTTGGTTAGAGTTACCCTAAGATATTTTCTATTATTTGTGGCTATTGTGAAGGGAGTTGTTTCCCTAATTTCATTCTTGGCCTGTTTACTATTTGTATAAAGAAAAGTTACTGATTTATTTGAGTTAATTTTATGTCCAGCCACTGCTGAAGTTGTTTATCAGCTGGAGAAGTTCTCTGGTAGAATTTTTGGGGTTGCTATGGACAGTATCATATTATCTGCAAATAAAATCTGGGATGTAAAAACAAAAAAATATATATTAAAATAAAATTTAAAACAATAAAAGAAAACTAATTACACATATTTTAAAAAATTTTAAGTATAGCTTATTGATTTATAGATTTATGCTACCATGCTGTTGTGATTACTATACCTTTTTAAAATTGGAAATTGGAAACTGAATCTTTTTTGTCAGAATACATTTTTTCCCAATATAATTTTGATTGTTTTTATATATTTACCTGAATTTTATGATTTGCTTGCTAATTCTATAAAAAGACAGCTATATTTTTTATGATAATCATATTGATTCTACAGATCTTCTGAGAGTATTGCTAACCTAACAGTGTTATGCTTTTTTTGATTTTTATGATCTGTTTGCTAATTCTATGAAAAGACAGCTATATTTTTTATAGTAATCATATTGGTTCTACAGATCTTCTGAGAGTATTGCTAACCTGACAGTGTTATGTGTTAGGATCTTTGGTCATGGCCTGTCTTTCCATTAATTTGTCTTATTATTTCAACAATGTTTTCTAGTAGCTAATCAATAATATTTACCTTGCTATTTTATACTAAATTTATTGTGAGACATTCTCCTTTTGAATGTTATTATGAATAAAATTATTTTCCAATTTAATTTTTCAGTTGTTAATAGCTTATAGAGATAGATAACGCAGGTCTTACAATTTATTTTATTTTTTGATATTTACAGGAGATCTTGAGGATAAACAACAAGGGAAAGGTTATACTTTAATAATGATACATTGGTATGTCACATTGACAAGGGGGAAATTGGGCTGGTTAGTTTATTGTAAACTTGGAAAAAGTTAGAGTCATCTGGGAAAATGGAACCTCAATAGAGAGAATGTTTCCATCAGAATGGCCTAAAAACAAACAAGCCCATGGGGGAATTTTTAAAACATAAATAATAATGTGGGAGGTTCTAGCTCACTGTGGGCAGTGTCAATCCTGGGCATGTGGTCCTAGCTTGTATAAAAAAGCAAGCTGAGCAAGCCATAAAGAAGAAGTAAATAAGCATCATTCCTTCATGATCACTTCTTCAGTTTCTGCCTCCAGGTTTCTGCCTTGCTTCCCAGCATGATGGACTGTAATTGTCAGATAAAATAAACCTTTGCCATAATAGTTTGCTTTGGATCATAGTATTAATCACAACAATAAAAAGAAAACTAAGGTACACTCTAAATCAACAACTCTATGATTAGGTGAAAATAATATACATCCAGTAAAACTGTTTGAAATTGGATATTTTCCATGGATAGTGATATCGCAAGATTGAACAAGTAATACTCAATAGGATGATATATTGCCAATGTTTTTCAATATTTTTTTTTGTTTTCCTGTTGTGTTATGTTCATACAACTCCCATTTATGCCACTGAATTCTGTCTTAACTTTACATACAACATGCTTTTAGGTGAACCAGAGGCTATTGTATAGTCTGAGCACAATAGTTGGCCCAAAGAAAGGATGATGGTACTAGATTAGGTGTATTACAATTAACAAAATTAGTATATGAAGGGTTTATGAGATGTAACTACTGCAAATTGAGAAATATCATTGAGTTGTGAATGCTAATCTTGTAACTTACTGATTCTCCCCTCCTTAGTACTTACAATGGATTCTGGTTGCTACTTTTAGATATTCTAGTTACAAGACCATGTTACTTATAAATGAAATATTAATGCTTTTTTCTTCCAAAAATGGATACATTCCCTTACCTGCTCTAGACTTGATTAATTGACTTGAATGGAACTTATAGCACAATACAGAAAAGAAAAAAAGAAGTGGCAAAAGCTAACATCTTTGTCTTATTCTAGACCTTACAGATAAGTAATGCAATCTTGTACATGAAATACAAGGCTAACTGTAGGGTTATCATATATCTGATCATATATCATGATCATGTATTATATATCTGATCAGAATCAAGATCTCTTCACTTACTACTTGTTTTTTTCTGTGAAAGATAGTAAATTTTATAAAAGGCATTTTATGTGTTTATTGAGATGATCATGTGACTTTAATGTTTTAATAAAACAATATGGTATAACACAATTAATTTATATACATGTTGCATATACATGTATGTTCATGTGTATATGAATATATCTTTGCAGATACATGTTGCCTTGTATGTGTAAAGGCCAGAGGTTGATGCTGGATGTCTACCTTGGTCCTTCTCTCTTGTTTCATGAGAGAGTGTTTCCTACTCATTCTGGATCTCACAATGTGGAAAACTCCTGGAATCTGCATGTCTCTCCCCGCATTCTTAGGATTAAATGCCCTTACACCCGATTTCATTGTTTGACTTACATATGCTTTATGAACTTGTTCTTAGGATAGCTGATAATGGTGCCTAATCCTGTTAAATTCTTTGCTTTACTTTACTGCTACATGCTGAGAATTTCTGTCTCATATATACTGATATATTAGTAAAGAATACTGGTATGTAGTCTTCCATCCAAATTATGTTTTTGTCTGGTTTTATTTTAAATAATAGCCACCTTATAATGAATTAGGAACATTTTTTATCTTGCCTTCTTGAGGGTTTATTTGGACTTTCTCTGTTTTTCTTTTGTTCTTTTTATTTTTGAGTCAGCTTTGGAGGTTTGTGTTTTTCTCAAAATCTGTCCATTTTATCTAGGCTATCTTATTTGCGGCTTATTGGTATTCAATATCTTTTTTTGTTAATTATTCCTACTTAGAGACATTTCTTTACTGATTGTAAGAATTAACCTCATTGCTCTTTTTTATCTGTTTTTTTATCTTTTTACCTAAGTTTTAATGGACTTATTGACAAATGAAAAAAGTCAAGATTCATTGTGTTGATACTTTTAATTTCTTGTTTTCTCTTTACCATTTAACTATTTAAGAATGTTCAGGCTGTTTTTAATCTTTTGCTATCATAATCAAAACTAGAATAATTATCCTTATAAAACTAAAAGAAAATATCTTTATAATCTGGTATTTCTGTAGGCATAGGTTGGACATGTAGCAAGAAGTGGCATACTTGCCTGACATGCATGAGGTTAAAGGTTCAACCACAAGCATTGCAAAAACAAGCAAGCAAACACACATAAAACACAAAACACAGAGTAAAACACCCCAAACAAACACATGAAGAAACAACCCTGAAACAACAGCAAACAAAAAAATCCAAACAAAAAGCCAAAAGAAGGGGCTAGACAGATGGTGCATTGCTTAAGAGTATTGTCTGCTCTTCCAGAGTATCCTGATTCAATTCTCAACACTCTTATGGTTACTCACAACCATCTTTAACTCTAGTGCTAGAGAATCTGACACTCTCTTTTGACTGCTGTGTACACAGCACACAAACAGTGTACAGATATACATACACTCATACACATACAAACCCCCTTAAAACAATGAAACAACAACAACAAGAACAACAACAACACACACACACACAGACATATGCACACACACACTCAAAGGGAAACTGCAAATTCTTTTGGACAGATTTATGAAATGCTATTGTTAATATGTTTTATTTATAATTAGTTAATTTATATCTCATACATTGTAATAGTTATATGTCTTAGTTTAGGTTTCTATTGCTGTGAAGAGATACAATGACCATAGCAACATTTAATTGGGGCTGGCTTACTATTTCAGAGGTTTAGTCTATTACCATCATGGTGGGAGATATGGCAGCATGAAGGCAGACCTGATGCTGGAGAAGGAGCTGAGAGTTCTACATCTTGAGCTGCAGGCAGCAAAATGAAACTGTGTGCCAAACTGGGTGTAGCTTGAGCATAGGAGATCTCAAAGCCTACTCTCACAATGCTACACTTTCTTCAGCAAAGCCATTTTCTATGGGCCAAGCATCAAACACATGACTCTATGGAGGCCATTCCTATTCAAACCACCATACTATATAAGTACAGTGTTGAGGAAATAACGATAAGAAAAACCCGCATACTCAATTCAAATACAATTTCTCTTTGTCTCCTTGCCCCATTACCTCATTCCTTTTCCTATAGTGCTTCCCCTGGCCGTTTTACATATGGTGTGGTGTGTTGTACCATAAAAATTCTCTCTCTCTCTCTCTCTCTCTCTCTCTCTCTCTCTCTCTCTCTCT
>JADRCH010000247.1:661621-817746 GCA_019843965.1 Rhynchomys soricoides | reverse complement strand
TCTCTCTCTCTCTCTCTCTCTCTCTCTCTCTCTCTCTCTCTCTCTCTGTCTCTGTTTTCTAGTTTCCTGGCTTCAACTCACTTACTCCCACATTCAGTATTTCTCTGGATTATCTTAATATAGTAGTTGCCAGTTCTATCCACTTTCCTGTAAATTTTGCTTCTCTTCTCTTTATTGCTGAATAAAATTACCTTGTGCACAGATTTTTAATTCTTGACTGAATGACACTGTTGAAATTATAAAGGAGCATTACTTTCCATAATTCTTTCCTCCTGTCTGTCCACTGTGTTCAATGTCCAATTAGGCATCTTAGGAACATTCTTAGTGGCATTATATCACTTCTGATCCATTATTAGTATTTTTTCCTTATTTTCAGTATAATCTTAGATAAGTTACTTATCTGTCTGGAGCATACATTCCTTTTCTCTGGTAGATAGCCTCTATGTACCCCATGATACTATTGTTAGCTTCAGATAAAATTTCAGAAGCAGCATTATTGTGTGGGCTTATGTTGAAGCCAACTTTTAAAGATTTAATATTTTTATTGATTCATCGTATATTTTATACAGACCCACAATGTATTTTGAATATTCATGTGCCCCCCTAGGCCTCTCCCTAACTCTTCCCAAATCTCCACCTGCCTACCTCTTCACTCCATTTCATCTTTGTATACTATTTGTCCATAACTCACTGAGTCCAATTTTGCTGCCCACATGCTTATGGGTGTGGGGTATTTAATGGAGAATAGCCACCGCATTGGAGGCCACACCCTTAAAGAAAACTGACTCTCCTTCACCCAGAAAACAACAGTTGCTCACAGCTCCTTAGCTAGTAGTACAATACAGGCTCATGAGTTCCTCCCCAGTCCATGTTAGAACATTAACTGGCTAGATCTGTGCAGACAAACACAGCTACTATGAGTTCATGAGAGTAGCCAT
Source organism: Rhynchomys soricoides (assembly GCA_019843965.1). Lineage (NCBI taxonomy): Eukaryota > Metazoa > Chordata > Mammalia > Rodentia > Muridae > Rhynchomys > Rhynchomys soricoides. The sequence continues at coordinate 816,808 of JADRCH010000247.1, read as the reverse complement.
CTTACCTTGTCAAAAAGACACTGTTGTGCTCTTGTCTCTCCAACTTCTTTTCCTTCTTTGCTGCTTACTCTTCTGAAATGACCTTAGAACTATGGGAACAGGAGTATGATATTGACATTTTACACTGGCTGAACACTACAAAGATACTTATTCCCTACACTTTGGCTAATTATGAACTTCTGGTTCAACTGCAAATAGAAATACAATCTGAAACTGAACTTGTCTATAGTTATAGAGACATGAATTTAGAATTTGATGTTATGTTCATTTAGCAAAAAACAGAGTAGTCACAAGAATTCCCAATCCCATTCTTGGCCAGATTTACAGTATGAGGGAAATGTTTCCTCCAACCAGAAACTCCAACCAGAACTGCCTGACTACCCTTGTAATATTCATACCGCTATTGAACCCATGAGCACATTTTGGCATTTCAGTTATATAGTGGTGAATTTTTGCTACACTGCTTTGTGCTCCCGGTAGATCGCACACCCAGGAGCTATTTTTGGATCCGTGAATGAAGGGCACACACATTAGCTTATTTTAAAAATGCCTTGGCTCAAGGTCTGGGCACTCCTAAATCTTCTCCTGCTACTCCAGGCCCAATTGGGGAAGTGGCCAATGGCCATTTACCTGAAATCTCACATGGCTGGTTGGCTTTATCTCCTGGTTCTACTGTGTCCCATCCTTCTTCCCCAAGTTATGGCAATTCTGCCTGTTCCTCTCTGTGTCCTACCTGTATAACTCTAAGTATCCCGCCCCATGCCCAACCATTGTCTGTTTGGATCTTATTGATCGATCAAAAACCAATTGGGGACAAGGATCTCCAGTGTCTGGACATATAGATTCCCAATTGAATCAATACATTTGAACCAATCTCCAACACATTTATTCTTATAGCGCACAAGGTTTACAGTTAGGTTAAACTAATGATGATTTTTTTCTCTCCCAAGAACTTGTATAGCATCATCTGTTAATGATATCAAAGCTAGACAGCAAGAAGGCAGATTCCTGGTTATACAAATTTGATTTATTTTTGTCATGTGACTAAAGTATGTGGTGTTTTCACCAGTAGGATCTTACCATAAAGTTCTTGTGTGCAACCTAGAGCAGTGCTGTCTTAGTTGTGAACAGTTATTGCTGTGAACAGGCATCCTGACCAAGGCAACTCTTTTAAAGACAATATCTAATTGGGGCTGCCTTACAGGTTCAGAGGTTCAGTCCATTATCATCAAGGTGGGGACATGGCAGCATCTAGGTAGGCATCATGCAGAAGGAGCTGAGAGTTTTATATCTTCATCTACAGGCCACTAGGAGAAGACTGAATCAGGCAGCTAGGAGGAGGGTCTTAAAGCCCGCGCCTACAGTGACACACCTACCCCAACAGGGCCACACCTCCTAATATGCCACTCCTTGGGCCACACATATTGAAACTATCACAAATGGCAATAGTTTCTATTGATTTGACACTTGTGAAGGGGGATTTGCAGGATATCCCTGACCAATAACTTCCGGGAAGGTATTACACACTTGTCACTGGCCTTTTATTTGGTAACCTATAACTTCTGGAATGAGTGTAATCCCCTGTATAGGGTAACTCCAATTAAGCTTCCAAATAGTAAGTTTCCATCCATATTTTGCGAACATCCTTAGGTTTATTTTCTTTTCCCCACCACCTCTGCCTTACCTCCTGATCCCTCGCCCCATTTAAACTTCCTTTTCAACTAGTTTTATTTCCTATCATAACACTTGTATTCTTCTAAGCTTTCTCCTTCTAAGATCTTTCCCCCACCCCTCACACCAATGGTCTTTTTCTAGCTTCCTGGATTCTTCAAGTACTCCAAGGAAAACCAAAAGTATAAGAGTTTGCTGCTAGGATCCACATATGAGTGATAACATGAAACATTTGTCTTTCAGAGTCTGGGTTATGCCACTCAGTATATAATCCAGTTCCATCCATTTACCTGATATTTTCATTCTTTTTTTATATCTAAGTAAAATTCCACTGTGAAAGCATGTATCCTATAATCATCACACATTCATCAGTTGATAGGTACCTCCATGTCCTAACTGTAATCAGCATGGATGAGCAAGGAGGAAACAGAATCCCTTGGGTCTATGCTTAGGAGTGGAATAGCTAGGTCATACGTTAGACCTAGGTCTAGTTTTTTGCATCCTTGCCACACTGATTTCCATAGTGGCTGCCCTAGTTTAGACTCACACCAAGAGGGTACTGATGCTTTCCTGTTACCCATGTTCTCACCAGTTTTTTTGTCTTTTGTCTTTTTAAATATTTGAAGCTAACCTTTTCTTTGAATTCCAACTCTATTTCTTGAAAGATGTCTAACTGTGGACATAGTACTTAATACCACTATTTCATCATTTGTAACAGTCATGATGGCATCATTTTAATATAATTATTGTAAAGATGAAATTAATTACAATAACTATCAATGATTAGGCTAATGCTAGCCTGCAAGAATAAGCATTTAAAATCATGAGCTAAAAGATATGTGCTTTTTCTTTTTACCTCTAATTGTTTTCTCTAATTGTTTTAGGGAGAAAGAATATTTCTATACACTTCATTTGGGCTTCAGTCTTAGCAATTGGTCTGCCTATCCTGTTTTCTAACATACTGAAACAACAAAATCTGTAAGGAATAATATTCTTTGAGAGAAGAGTTCTGAGGTAAGACCAGATAGCTGAATGTTAAAACCACCTCTTAAACATTTATTGAGTATCCACTTTATGCTGGGTGGCTAGGATACATAGGAGAACAAGAGAGACATTGTTTTCCAGTATCCTGGATGTTGTATTAATAGGAAGCATGAATAGCCAGAGTATGAAGAAAACTTCTGGTTGGCGTAGGGGGAGTGAAAAAAGTTCTATTTTTAGTTGATTACAGGTACACATAGCTTGTATTGGTCAGAAATGGAACCAGCCTGGGTATTCACCAAGAGATAAATGGATAAAAAATATATGGTATGTATACACAGTGGAATTTTATTTAGCCATGAAGAAAATTAAATCATAACATTTTGGGGTAAAAGAATGGAACTAGACATTATTCTAATAAATGAAGGATTTACAGAAAGACAAATACCTTATTTTTCTCTCAGAGTGAAATAATCTATCTATCTATCTATCTATCTATCTATCTATCTATCTATTTATGTATCAAGCCTGCTACTTTGTATGCTAATTTAAAGTTAACTTTAACAAAAAGGTAGTAAGGGTCATAAGTCTAGGTTCAATATTTTCCTTATTCTCTCTCTTTTTATAGACTATATCTGTGAATTAAGCAAAATTCCTGAAAATTGTTCTGGAAAGAAGATTCTGGAATGCCTTTAGGACCAGGCATGGAAAGGGAGGAGGAAGAGCAGCGGTCACTGACAGACAAGGCTTGTAGTGGATGGGACATGATTGGAAATTCTAGGGAGCAGTGGGTGTGTATATATGGTTCTTCATCGATGAGACCATACTGTTTCATTGTTATGTTAAGCATGTTTTTGTTTTGAGAAGACTATAAGTGGCTGAAAAGGAAGTAGGACTGTAAACAGGGTCAGGCAAGAAGGCAAGTTAGTAAAAGGAGTGAAGGCTACAGTACTGGTATCTGTCAACTACTCAGAAAAACATCCTCAAGATCTTCTTAACTTATGAGTCTTTGGGTTGGTAATAAAAAAGAATGCATGGGACTAGAGACAGAGGGAGAGTGGAATCCACAGCCACACCTGAACTGAGTACCCCTTTCACTGAGGAGAAAATAGATGTCAAGTCAAGAAAGTCATGTAGAAGTGGATTAAAAATTTTATAGAGAGATACATAGAATATGAATCAATTGTATGTGCCACGTTTTCTACTCTTATCCTTCTTCTTTGTTGCCACCTTTATTTTAATAATAATAATAATAATAATAATAATAATAATAATGTGCTGGTAAAAAATTCAGTAGTAGGTACATAACTGTACTACATGTTTTTCCTATAGAAAAATAAATCTTAAGTTTTAAAAATAAACTACATAATATTCTTTATTATCTATTCCTCATATTCAATTGAGCCTCCAGACAACTTTTATTGAATTTTGTCAAGCCATTTCCTGTGTGGTAGCTGATGAAAGATCAGGTAATATGAACATGAAATATTTTTATTTATGTTAACAAACAAAATAAAAGTAAATGAAGATGTGTGTTAGAACTTCACCATTTATCAGTGATATAAATGATTTCAATACTGAATCAGGAAATCGTTTTTGATGCTAGGCTATGTTCTACATTTATTTTTTTCGTAATTTGTTCCTAATGCAAGAGTCACAAACAAGATAGACTTCTGAGCTTAACTTGTATTGTTAGTATTTCCCTAGTGTATGGGTCAATTACTAACATTTCAATACGTTAGTAATCCTAGGGAATTAATAAAATGATAAATAAAATTCTGATTGAAAACTTTTATCAGTGTTTGTGGTATAAATACTTCCACAATGGTACCACTGAACACCATTTGTGAACAAAGGCAGCAGCAACCATTTCATAGCATTTTCTCCACTGAGATACAGGAGCTTTATTACCCCCAAAGTATAGTACATGATAGACATGGAATGTTTATATTAGATAACTATAAACAACATAGTAAAGGTTATAAGAAGTAATTGATCTTTATGCATGTAGGTTTTTAGAAATATTTTGAGAATTATTATTAGTTAATGAATATAAGCTTATATAATTTAACCATTAGAAATTGTGATATTTAACAATAGTGACCTGAAAATTTTGTACTTAGCTATTATGGGCTACAGTGACCTTCTTCAGCACACAGTACATCTGTCCAGTCCTGTAGGAGTGGGCTTTCTTCCGGTCAGTTTCTTCCTCATCAAATAGCTCACTGAGCTTCCAAACATCATTAAAAAAATAATTTAAGTGTGCCATTCAAATATCTTTTCAAAGACATGAAAAGTGCCTTGTTTTGGTTATATTTAATTGTGAAATATAATTTTTTTTCTAAAACTTCAGAGAAAAGTACCTACTTGATGTTTAAATTTACATATTTAACTGAAGAGCATCATTGGCAATCATGGAGTCAGTTTGAATATTGTTTTCAGGAATGTGGATCATATAATTTCTTAATTCATGAATGCGGATTTCTAAGAATGCACAATTGGAAGCATTTCCCAAGTCATCTAGACCATTGGGGTTATTGACTACAATGTTCTAGATTATTCAGCGGTGATTGCAAATGCAGCCAGTGTGTAGCAATATCGAGCTGTGATTATATGTAGTTAAAAGTATGAATGACATTCACATAAAAAAGACTAGTTGTGGCTTTTGGTGCTTGGTACATGTAGAAAAGTTCCTGAGCTAAGAAAAATGGTCTTTGTGTACATTTCAAATATTTCAGAATCAATTAAAAGTGAATAATAATTCCTGGATATATTGGTCAATTTTTTCTTGCATTGCAAACAACAGCTCCTTCTTTGTTTAGTTTAGGAGAAGAGGAATGTATCATATGATTCTGTGTAGTTCACACATTTCTCCAGGAGAGCCTGCATCAGGCCGAGAGGCCATGTAGCAGGGAGTAGTGTTTAAACAAGGCTACTGATTTTGTGTCATTGTGACTTTTGCTTCAGGTAAATATCCAGTGTAAGAATTTCTTGACACCATAACTTCCGTTGCTGAGTGCAGTGAATGGATGTCAGTATTTCTACTACTTCTGCTCCCAAATGCTGGCCCATAAGCCCTTCTGCTGAGGATTAATTCTGTGTGTTACTTGTTCATGAATCTACATGAACTCTTATCATTATAAGTTACATATAGATTTTTCTTAGAGTTCTACACCTACTGAACGAGACTAAAAAAGTCCATGGAGAGTTTTTCCAGAGTCCCTACAGGGCTCCCTACCAACTGTGACACAGAAAAGGCTATGCAGAGCATCCTGAAAATGTGCGAACTTTTCCTGTTCCATATTCTCTCAATGTCTAGTCATATTCCATTAAAGATTCTGATTCTGAGTCTTCTGGGAAGAGAAACATCTAAGTCAAGTTGCTGAATGACTGCCAGAGTGGATATAATACTATTTGTAAAGTCAGCCAATGAAACAATCAATCGGTAAGTAGTTGCTGAGGCATGAACAGTGATGCTGATGTTGCATTCACCCATCCACCTCCCCTAGGCTCCTGACAGCTTGATTTTCTGCCAGCTTTTGGAAGGCATCTAAAGCCAAGTCAGGATCCCTCGTGTGGCAAATCTACTCACTGCCTTGTAATCTATCTAGTACATTAAAAAGTTTGATATTCAATTATAATTTTAGTTTTTAAGGTTTCCTCCTCTAAATGGACTTAGCATTTAGAATTAGGGAACTTTTGGAGGTATAGTTTGTTTTGTTTAAGAATTTTTAGAGATAAAATAATTATATTCTTTGTATAGCTCTCATTTCGAAGTTTTCATTTGAATTTGAATCAATCCAAAAGACTTTTCCCTTCAACTTCTTTCTGTTCCTTTCATATTTGTCTAGGTAAACTACTACCAATGGCTTCTGGTTAAATAGATAGTCAATTTTGACTAGATATTACTATATATGTAACTATTTTTAAAGTTCCATATTTATAAAATTTATTAAACCTTTTTTCTTACAATTTCAGACATGTACTTCTTTATGTATCAAAACAGAAGAAAACAACATATTTTAATATTGAAGCCATCTCTTTCTGACTAACTAGAACCTTAACAACAGTGCTCAGGAAAGTATAGTACAAAGGAATGATAAAATAGGATATATGATTGAGCAAAGACAATATAATATGTAACAATTTCTTATTGGACAGGACTTTTGAGTTGACGAAGCATCTATTAGTATATGTACTCTTTGGGTTGGGGTCATACAGTATTATATATATTTCCAGAGTATTATGTGATATTGACCAATGTTCAAATCAGGTTAACTCCATTAGCATTTATTGTTTCTTTGTGGAGAAGACATGTGCTAAAACTACAGGCATTCACTATCATAACTGATATCTGTGTGTGTGTTGGGAATATAAACACAGGTCTTCTTGTTTACTTTACTGACGGAGGCATCTCCCCAGTTTCTAGACATGTATTTTAGATGATAACCAAGGCAGTGGAATGGAAATCGATTGGGGTAATCGCACAGGTTTGACCAGTGGTTTAAGTGTGAGGTGGTAGTAAGTGGTAACTATGTAGACAACTGTTTGTATTGAATATGGATACCATGCTTGCCTTTACTGTGAGCATGGAGGGATGCCTCTGTTCACTGACATAGTGTGAAATTTAGACACATACTAATTTTTTCACAATGTTGTGCCTCTCCTTCAATGCCTTCTGCTCATCTTTCTTAAATATTTTTATGCCTTCATGAAGTTAGTTCCTAAATAATGTCCCATTTGAAGCCCAGCTCCTGCTGTATACTTTCAATTATCTTGTGTTTGTGGTAAAATATATACATTTTCTTTTCAGCAATGATTGCCAAGGAGGGTAAATATTACCTTAGTGGAAAGCACAGGGTGCTCAAAGCCTGACTAAGTCTATTTTTGAGATCAGTTAAGATTTCCTGAAATCAGAAACATCTAAACTGGTATCTGAAGTATGGAGTATTTTTCTAGGTAAAAAGACAGCAGGGCAAAAAAGACACATCTCCAACACAGAGGATGTGTGCAAAGAGATTATGGAGAACTGTATGGGGCAAGTGTAGACTTTGGGAACTCCAAATAATGACCAATGTGAACCGTGGTAAGGGTGTGCCCAGAAGAAGGAGAAGTGATTACAGAGGACATAGGAGACCTTACCAAAGACTTTAAGCTAATAAAAAGGACAGTTTTCACTTGCTTATTTGTTCTTTACATTTTTAAAAAAGTGTCCTATATATCATGTGCTATTTTAGATGTGTGGAAGACATCAGTGAGCAAACAGAAGCACCTATTTGTACTCTGTTTATATTCTAGTGGGGAATGTAGAAGATGAATATAAGAAGGTTTAGTCAAATGAAACATCAGGAATTTGAAGATTAATACAGAGAAAACTTTTCTAGGCTCAGATGTTAACAGCAAAGAATGTGCTCTTTTTTCCTCTGACAATTTCATTTGAATTTTTATTTATTTTATTTCTGAGATTATAATATAATTACATCACTACCCATTTCCCTTTTCTCCCTCCCAAACCTTCCACATTCAACTGCTAGCTCCCTCTCAAATCATGACCTTTTAAAAAACTAATTGCTGTTATTTGCATATATATGCATATACATATTTCTAAATGAAACCTGTTCAATTTATATAATTATATATATACATAGACATATAGATAGATATAGATATAGATGATATAGATATAGATATAGATGATGTAGATATAGATATAGATGATATAGATATAGATATAGATATATAGTTTTCAGGGCTGACCATTTTGTATTGGATGACCATTTGTGCTCCTTTCTAGGAAAGACTTTTTTTCTGCTTGTAACATTCCTACGTTCCTATAGTTAATAGACAGTTACTACTTATCCCTTAATTCTTTGTGCAGGGTTGAGGAATCATGGTCTTTCCCTTGTTTCTTTAGCAGTCTATTGGTGTTATCCTTGTTCAGCTCCATAATCTCTAACTACATTCTAAGGTTTTTTTCCCTTAAACTGACAGATCAGTGTACTCCCTATCATTCATTAAGGAAACATGTCTGCAATGGAAGACCACAATCAATCAAAAGTAAGAACTGTGGAGCCCATTGTCAATGGACACATCTACAAAACAATTCCCACACTAACACTAAAAGAACATTTCTTAAAGAAGGAACAAAAGCCCATAAGAATCAGAAGATTGGGGAGTTTGCTATGAGATTGTGTCTCCTAGTAAATTTTCCGTTTTTTTTTTTTTTTTATGTGTGTATCTTTGTGTATGGGTGTGCATGTTCATGAGTATGCATGTCTGTGTATATGTACATGTATGCATAAGTGAAGGGCAGATGCCAACCTTGGATATTGTTTCTTAGGCAACGTCCACAATGCTTTTTTTCTTCTTCATTAATTTATTTACTTATTAACTTTATATCCTGATTACAGCTACCCCTCTTCTCCTCCCAGTGCCTTCCTCACAAGTCCCCCCTCCATTACCCTCTCCCCTTCTCAGAAAAAGGGAAGCCCCCAATGGGTACAAACACAGCCTGGCATATCAAGTTGCAGCAAGACTAAGCTCACCCTCTCCCACTGAGGCCAGACAAGGCAGCCCAGCTAAGGGAAGGGGATACAAAGGCAGGCAATAAATAGAGTTGGAGACAGTCCCAGCTCCAATTTTGGGGGGACCAAGATGAAGACAAAGCTGCATATCTGCTACAAACATGTAAGGTACCTACCTCCAGCCACTGCATGCTCTTTGACCGATGGTTCAGTTTCTGTGAGCCCTAATGGGCCTAGGTTAGTTGACTCTGTAGGTTTTCTTATGGTATTCTTGACACCTCTGTCTTGCTCAATTCTATCTCCACTCTTTTCCAGGACTCACAGAGTTCTGCCTGATGTTTGGCTCCATACAGTCTCTGTATCTGTTTCTATCAGCTGCTGTATGAAGCCTCTCAGGAGACAGTTATGTTAGACTTCTTTTTGTAAACATAGTCAAGTATCACTAATAGTATCAAGGGTTGGCTCTCTCTTATGGGATAGATTTTAATCTTCTCCAGTCATTGGTTGGCTATTCCCTCAATCTCTGCTCTATATTTATCCCTGTGCAAGTTAAGATAGTCTCATATTGGTTTGGAATTCTCCAAGAAAACTAGGCTGGCTTCCCAGTAAGCTGCAGGGATCTTTATGTCTCTGCCTCCCCAGTGCTGGCTTAGAAACATGTGCCATCACCCCTGGTTCTTTTTACATGGGTTTTGGGGGGTGAATTCAAGGTCCCCATGTTAATGTAGGAAGTATTTTATCAAGTGAGTTATCTCTCCAACCCTCACATTTATGAGTTTATCATTCATTCACTTTCCTTCATAAAAATAACTGCATATATTACACACAATGCCTGTCATGTGCTCTGCCCCATGTTCTTCTGATATAGTGCTCTATATGCCTCTATCCCATGAGTTCTCAGTAGTAGTGTTCATTAACCAAAAAGGAAAATACCAATAGTACTACTGATCTCCTCAACTATTTTTTGCAGAATTATGCAAAACTATGTTTTGCAGAAATTGTTTAATAATTCCCTTTAAGTTTAGGGCTGTAACATCTGAACTTCTTTCTTACAGGGTCACACTTTATAAACATACACCAGTATACTACATTTGAATTCATTAAGAATGGTCACATATGGTTGAATGAGTTTTGTAACGTAGAAAATTTTAATTGTTACTATTATTGTAGCGATGGTATAATTACAATTAATTAAAAAAAAAACAAACTACTCTGCAATGCACCCATAGGTTAACTTATAGTAAAGCACCAATAGACTGTCCTAAAGTTCAGCTTGTCACTAACTATTTGGAGAGAGAAGCAAGCAGTTCAGTTTTGAAGACTCTGTCTCTTTAAAACAAAGTGTGAGCTGGTGAACTACGTGGCTCTTTTGATTACATGTTGAAACCAAACTAAGTCTCTGAAATCCAAGAGAATATTGCAGTCTGGTCCTTTGTGCTGAGTGCTCACATGAATGCCTCTAGGAACCAATCCAGAAGCAAATTGCTGCTGATAGTAACTGACAGCATGAATCACTGCCCTGAGAGCCTCTGCCATCATCAACCCAAATGAGCTCACTTTGCTCAGATGGTAAGCTGAATTTGTGCATGAGCCGCAGCCAGCCTCCCAAGCTCAGAATGGGAAGAGCCCTCAGCAGTTGTTTGAAAATAGCTGCACCTTTGAAATTAGTCACCTCATCAGCACATTCATAAAACCAGTTTTGTCCTTGATGACTTTTTGATCCCAAGCATTCCAAAGTCCTCAGAAAAAGGAGATTCATCGCAGCTGTTTTATTAACCACAGAAGCCAGAAAGGCCATGAGTACTTACATGTTTCCTCAGCAAGTAGACTCGTACCTGGGTCTTCCTCTTGCTGTGGCCCATATGAAAATATTTGGTTGAGGGCAATTGCTATATTAATTCCTAACAGCTTTAAGGAAAACTCCTTTAATTTGGAATGATTAAGAACTTTGAAAAAAAGTTAGAAGAGGAGGAATGGGTGTGATCATATGTCCATGCAATTGTCAAAGAATAAATTAATGAAAAAATTTTAACGATACTTGAAATATAATATGTTTGGCAGAAAGTACTCTAAGAATAAGTGTACATTCATATATACCAATAAAACCAAAATGGCTAAAATGTACTTTAAATATGAGAAAAATACTTATCCCAAATATATGTATACTGTGGGGGTGGGAGGGGGGAGAGGAGCAGGCAGTGGAAACATTTGTTCAAAAGTTGAAATCATAAGTCCAATATCCACAATTCAGAGGTCAGTCAAGTTTTCTTCCATCCAGCTTAAAAACATTTAAATAGCACCAATATTGTAAATGAAACCTTTTCTGACTTTAATGCCTTTACCCATCATTATCAATATAATCCGTTGTTTTTGGTTCTTGACAGACAAAAATCTTTAAAGATAAACTTCTATTTAATTCTTAACTCTATCCACTTTTTTGTTGTTGTTGTTGTCAATAATTTGGATTTTTAAACAGTGTCCTTTAACTTGTAAAGTACTTACTTCTGAAACAATGGTCCATGGAATCTATTAAACTAGTGAGGAAATAACTCTATTGCTCAGATTCATGTTTACTTTCTCTAGAAAAGGTGATGTATTTGAACCCTCATAGGTGGTGTCTTCTGGGATAGGATGCCTCAAATGGTGACCATGGGAGAGCGGGTTGAGACAGGAAGAGCACTGTATGTCAGGAAGAGGCAAGGAAGTTGCTGACAACCTGAAAGGGGAGGTGTTAGCACTGAAGATATCCCCTCCTTCCTGTCAGATATCAGAGTTAGACATGGGTAATCCCAGTGTGTTAGCCCAGGGTCAATTTCATATGACACACAGAGGAATGAGCACTCAATTATTCTACTGGTTATTCCAGTCAACTGAACTTCCGTGGTTCCTTCAATATTCATGTTTTCTAGATAGGTAGGAAAACTCCACTGCCTTCATATGTAAAACTTATATAGGAAATGGAATACTACTCAGTTCTAAAGAAAAATGAAGCTAAAAATTTTGCAAGAATATGGGTGATCTTAGAGTGTATAACATTAAGTGAGGTTGTACAACCTCAGAATTAAATAAACTGCATGCTCTCTCTCATATGTGGAATATAATCAATAAAATATTCATAAATGTAAACGATGAACATATAGGTGCAGTATAACATCTAGAAAAGAGAAGAAGAAAGGCTAAACTTAAGGGGGCAAGGAAGAACTGAAGGCAGACAATGGGCATGAGGTATGAAAGAGGATATAAACCCAACTGTTTTCATTTTGCTAATTCTGCCATGGAATTTTTGGTTTGGGTGACGGATAAATGCATAAAAAATATATTTAATGCTGAAAGTGTAAAATGAAATGTGAAGCACCACAATTTGTTCCAAATGCCAATTCTAACTGCATTAGAAATTCATTGAGTTGTGTGAACTTTGGATAATTTTGGTATGTTATGGTTTTATTTGCAAGGTTGTTCCTTCCTAATAATAAAATTTATAAAAATAAAAACTACAAAGAAAAAGAAAACCCAAAACGATGATAACAACAAACAAAACCAAGCCTATCATTCTTACATGCAATGTTTCCTTTTTACGAGCCTTCTTTCTTCTGTCCTTGCTACATTATTTTCCATGTCCTCCTTTCTTCTCCTGGCCTACTACTGGTCACCATATTTGAGTTAGTAACTACCTCTTCTGGGTGGATTTTTCTGTGTCCCCATTTTCAGTCCCTCACAGAAGCTCCCTCAAGGATCATGTGACCACTGTGCTAATACACAATGCATCTGCACGCTTGGCACACACTAGTCGAATAACTATCTACAGTTAGAGATTAATCAAGGACAGCTACACAGGGAAGGTAGTATCTAGCTGACTCATACTTGACATAGGAATCAGTAAGATTTGAAAGGCTAAGGTGGGAAGAGCAAAACAGAAGCCAAGAGAGCTTGCTGTGCTTTGAGACTTACAAGCAACTTAGTGTCCGCTGAGCAAGAAGGGTAAGCTACAGAATTGTTTGTGTTATGTTCAGGAATTTCATACTTTAAAAATCTGTGATCAACTTCTCTCAAAGATCAGGCTTCCTGAGGCTCTAGGTGCAAAAAAATTAGGGCTGGAGTGATCACTCAGCAGCTAAGAGCACTTACTGCTCTTCCAGAAGACTGAGAACCGTGGTAGCCATAGCTCAGGGCATCTGATGCCACCTTCTACTTCCATGGGTACTTGTGCACATTTGGCAAACACCCATGTGTTTCATTTCATTATTTCAAAGAAAATTTTAAAAAATTCAAGCATGATTAAACAGTGTGTGATATATACTTAAATTTACAAATTAGTCCTTTGATACAAAAATCAAAATGTACTTTTATTTTCTTAATTAAGAGAAATAATAGAATTATTATTACAAGAATATTTGTTGGTAAACTACAAGTCAGGCCATGAGAAGCAAATTTGAAGTTGTGAGGTAATTGGCTTCTCTGAAAATTACAGCACCATAGTAGAGTCTCTTTGGAGGTCACACCAAGTTCAATTTTGGGAATGTGAGCTGGGAGCCAAATGGCTCTTTGCATTCATATGCATGTCTGCCTGGAAAGCATGTCTACAGAAGTGGTGTCTGAAGCATCTCACTGAGCTTTCTCTGCTTGTTTTCCTTTTTTGCTTTCAACTACATGAAAATGGCTAAGAAATAAAATGTTGAAGTGAAACGAGAATATTTGAAAACTAAGAATAGAAATATTGAAAAGAATTTACAAGGTGAAAAAATTTTTTGACCAAAAGAAAGTTTATTAAGCTTACACTTCCACATCATTGTTTATCAAAGAAGGAAGTCAGAACAGGACCTCAAACAAGGTAGAATTCTGAAGGACACAGTTGATACAGAAGCCACGGAGGGGTGCTGCTTATTTGTTTGCTTTTCTTCTTGGTTTTTGTTTTTTGCTTCTTTTTTTCAAATGGATATTTTCTTTATTTATGTTCAAATGGTTTCCCCTTTCTAGGTCTCCCCTTCAGAAATCCCCAATCCCATTCCCCCTCCCCCTGCCTCTATGAGGGTGCTCCTTCACCCACCCACCCACTCCCATCTTCCCTTCCTAGCATTCCCCTACACTGGAGCATTGAACACCCTCAGGCCCAAGAGCCTCTCCTTCCATTGAAGTCCAACAGTCCATCCTCTGCTACATATGCAGCCAGTATCATGGGTCCCTCCATGTGTATTCTTTGGCTGGTGGTCCATTCCCTGGGAGCTTTGGGGGGGTCTGGCCAGTTGACACTATTGCTCCCTCCATGGGGCTGCAAACCCCCTCAGCTCTTTCAGTCCCTTCTCCAACTCCTCCATCAGGGAACCCCAAGCTCAGTCCAATGGTTGGCTGTGAGCATCCACCTCTGTATTTATCAGTCTCTGGCAGAGCCTCTTAGGAGATAGCCATATCAGGCTTCTGTCAGCAAACACTTCCTGGCATCCACAATAGTGTCCAGGTTTGGTGGCTGTATATGGGATGGATCCTCAGGTGGGTAGTCTATGGATGTCCTTTCTTTTAGTCACTACTCCATACTTTGTCTCCATATTTCCTCTAGAGAGTATTTTGTTCACCCTACTAAGAAGCACTGAAGTATCCACATTTTGGTCTTCCTTCTCCTTGGACTTCACATGATCTATGAATTAAATCTTGGGTATTACAAGTTCTCGGGCTAATATCCACTTATCAGTGAGTACATACTATGCATGTTCTTTTGTGACTGAGTTACCTCACTCAGGATGATATTTCTAAGTTCTATCCATTTGCCTGTGAATTTCATGAAGTGATTGTTTTTTATAGCTGAGTAGTATTCCATTGGGTAAATGTACCACATTTTCTTTATGCATTCCAAATGTTGAGGGGCATCTGCGTTGTTTCTAGGTTCTGGCTATTATAAATATGGCTGCTATGAACATAGTGGAGCATATGTCTTTATTACATGTTGGAGCATCTTCTGAGTATATGCCCAAGAGTGGAATAGCTGGGTCCTCAGGTAGTACTATGTCCAATTTTCTGAGGAATTGCCAGACTGATTTCCAGAGTGGTTGTACCAGCTTGTAATCACACCAGCAATGGAAGAATGTTCTTCTTTCTCCACTTCCTCCCCAGCATCTGCTGTCATCTGAGTTTTTGATCTTAGCCATTCTGACGGGTATGAGGTGGAATCTCAGGGTTGTTTTGATTTGTATTTCCCTGATGACTAAGGATGTAGAACAGTTCTCTAAGTGCTTCTAGGCCATTAGAGTTTCCTCAGTTGAGAATTCTCTATTTAGCTCTGTTCCCCGATTTTTAATAGGGATTTTTTGGTTCACTGGAGTCTAGCTTCTTGAGTTCTTTGTATTTCTTGGATATTAGCCCCCTATCAGATGTGAGATTAGTAAAGATCTTTCCCCAAACTCTTGCTTGCTATTTCATCCTATTGACAGTGTCCTTTGCCTTGCAAAATCTTTGCAATTTTATGAGGTCCCATTTGTCAATTCTTGATTTTGGAGCATAAGCCATTGGTGTTCTATTCAGAAACTTTTCCCCTTTGCCCATGGGTTTGAGACTTTTCTCCACCTTCTGTTCTATTAGATTCAGTGTATCTGGTTTTATGTGGGGGTCCTTGATCCACTTGGACTTGAGCTTTGTACAAGGAGATAGGAATGGATCAATTTGCATTCTTCTACATGTTGACCACCAGGTGAACCAGCACCATTTGTTGAAAATGCTGTCTTTTTTTCCACTGGGTGGTTTTAGCTCCTTTGTCAAAGATCAAGTGACCATAGGAGTGTGGGTTCATTTCTGGGTCTTCAGTTCTATTTCATTGATCTACCTGCCTGTCACTATACCAATATCATACAGGTTTTAATCACTACTGCTCTGTAGTAAAGCTTGAGGTCAGGGATGGTGATTTCCCCAGAAGTTCTTTTATTGTTGAGAATAGTTTTTGCTATCCTGCATTTTTTGTTATTCCAAATAAATTTGTGAATTGCTCTTTATAACTCTATGAAGAAATAAGTTGGAATTTTGATGGGGATTGCATTGAATCTGTAGATTGCTTTCAGCAAGATGGCTATTTTTACTATATTAATCCTGCCAATGCATGAGCATGGGAGACCTTTCCATCTTCTGAGGTCTTCTTCGATTTCCTTCTTCAGAGATTTCATATAGAAGCTTCCTTGCTTGCATGGAACCTGTTTGAGGGGAAAAATAGATTGTTTTTAAGTAAAGTGTAGTAAAGTTTATATTCATCCAAATACTACACACACACACACACACACACACACACACACATCACACACCACATCAGTAGATATATTGTGTGCTATATAAGGATTAATACAGAATTCCAATACACTTTAGATTAGTTTGTTTATTTAATAAGACTTCATTGAATATAAATTGTAACTCAGATAATAAATAACTTGTAAATACAACAGAGCCACTGCTGTAAAATATCTAGTAAAAAACTGCAACATGTAATCCACATTCCATGGTGCATTCTAAATTCTCCATATGTGGGACACTCAGAAAGGACTATCACAAATTTGAAGCTACTTTGAGATATTCAGTGAAACCTTGTTGCAAAACCTTGTGCACTATTTACATACATACATCTCTGAAGGTACAATCAAGTGAAAGCAAAATTACTTGTAACTTTTCCTATTTCCATTTTGATTAAATAAAAATTACATATCTGCATGGTTACTTATTGGCTATTTCCTTAAATAACAGAATGAAATAATTTAAATTATTTATTCAATAATACACATCATATACTAATCAAAGTATCTTATAAAGAAATACATTGAATTGGTAGCTGTTATATTTTAGACAAGCAGAAAATCATTCAAATACAAAGGATCATATAACAGTTATTTGGAATTTGTGTCATAAACACCAATTATTCTAGATCTTTTGCTAATAACAATTTATTGGTAAGCATGACTTTTAATTAAAAAGGTTTGCTTTTCTTTCTGTTTTCTTTTTTTCAGCATACTCTCTAGAAGAATGAGCATCTAGAACTGCATTGCAAACTTGGCTTCAGGCCTGACTTTGCTCTTCATGGTTGTATGACCTTGAGAAGTTACATTTATCCTCTTTTAACCTTGTTTCTTCATCAGTGAAATGATAGGATTATATTGAATAATAGTTAAGGTCTCTTCCAATTTTAGCATTCTTTGGTTCTTTAATCTTCTGAATTTAAGGGTATGATGTAAAACATGAACATATGTTTGAATATGTTATTAAAATATAAGCAACCTCAAATTTTGGAGTTAGTTGGAGTTCTGAATGTGTTCTCATTTTCTTATGCCATAATATAGACATCTGCATTCTGCTAAGTTTATATTTAGCCAATTCAGATTTGCCAAGGGTATCTGGGGTATATCTGATGAAGTAGCATTTAATCATAGAAGTTTGGAACCATATGAAAGCATAGATAATGATACTGTTCTTGGCATGGACAGGTGCAGCTCTGGTAATAACACTCAGATTAAGGAAGACTGCACCACAGCATTTGCCTGAAGGTATTCTATTGAAGCAAGGCCTGGGATCCCAACTAAGTTCTGAAACCTCACAGCCAGGTCTTTAATGATCTCTTCCTAAACTAGAAACATGATCTTACTTCTCTATGTCCCAATTCTCCCATGTTTAGCTAGAAAGTGAAGTGTCCAGTGCCCTCTTAGGAACACAGTGTTTTGTAAGCTTACCAGAAGCACCAAGTCTTGATTCTCTAGGGTTTCCTTGATGTGCCAGTGTCAAGAAGGCTTTTGGTAATTTTTGAATTTACAGCTGCAAGTACTGAATCTTGAAACCACATACAAAGTATCATGTTTTATCTCAAGTCCCACAGAAAGGTTTGCGATTTTAAACTATATTGAAAACAGAACTTGGGAGTAGCAGACTGGCTTCCATTGAGGAGTTTAATTTCCATTAAGCTATGGAAATCATGGCAAGCAGTCCCCTGTAGGGAGAATTTTAAACCTTCGCAATTACTCAAAGTACTCCAAAACTTCTTAGTTCGCTTTTGGTCAGTTCAGTCCAGGAGCCACTCTTCCACCAGAGGAAGTTATCAATCTCCCATAGAACCAGGTTTGGGTTACACTGTGCCCCTCATTTACCCTTTTATAAATCATTCTTAGTCATTAGTACTCATTTTGCTATGTTTTTAAGTAAACCTAATAAGATGAAAATAATACTATTTTCCATCTCCCCTTTACTAGTTTTATTTATTTCTTTTGTACATGTGTGTATGCATGTACATGTGTGTTTGAATTCTTATACGGAAATCAGAGGTGATAATTGTTCCCTATTTTCAAACTGAGATGTCAGAGTTGGCCACAAGTACCTTTCCCTGATAGTCACCCATTATGTTGATAATCTCCACTAATCAATGTTAATGTCATTGATATTTGGATTTCTGTTCTGAATGTTGTGGATTTAACTTCTTGGAACATGATTTACCTTCATTCTAGTCTTATTCCCAATGTCTTATTGTTCTTTTTTAAATTTATATTTTATCTAAAATTTTTATATAATATATTTTGATCATAATCTTCCCTGTCTTCTAACTCTTCCCAAGTCCTCCCCAACTCCCTATCCACCCAACTTCATACTCTCTCCCCACCCCCAGGTCTTTCTCTCCTTCTCCCTCAAAGAAAAAAACAACAGCAAAAGACTAAACAGACAGACAGAGAATAATACAAAAAGTACTAAAATAACAAAGTACAAACAGAAACATGGATTTCATTTTCTGTTGGGCCAACTATTCCTGGCTGTGAACCCCACCCTGGAGTGTATTTAACATACCCAGCAACACTCAGATGGGTAAAACTTTGTTTTCCTTTCCCAGTAGGTCTTAATTGTAAATGACTTCTTGGTGAGAAGTAGGATTTTGAGTCCAATTGTCCTGCTCAGTGGTGAGATTTTGTCTGGTCTTGTACATGCTGTCATTCTCTGTGAGTTCATATGTACATCAGTCCTGCTGTGTCTAGATGACACTTTCCTTGAAATTGTTTACCATTTCTGGCTCTTCCACTCTTCCCACAATCCTTTTCTGCATAGATCTCTTAGACTTAAGGAGAGGGGTTTGATAAAGATATCTTATTTAGGGCTGACTGCTCCAAAATCTTGCATACTCTGACCACTGTCCAGTTGCAGGTTTCTGTGTTAATTACAAAGAAGCTTCTCTGATGAAGGCTGGCTGATGCTCTGATCTATGAGTATAGCAGTATGTTACTAAGAGTCTTTTTTTTTTTTTTTTTGGCTGTTTCTTTAGCAGAATTACAGTATTAGGTTTCCCCTAAGACCCATAACTTATCTAGATTTAAGTTTTTGGTCTCGTGAGCAGTGTCAGACATGAGTTTCATCTCATGGAGTGGGCCTTAGACCCAATACAAACATGGTTGGTTACTCCTATAACATTTTTATCACTAATGCCCCAGCATATCTTTCAGATGGGTCGCTATTGTATGTTGCCCAATGTATATCTGCATGATTCTAATGATTACTTTTCTCCTCAGGTAGCATCCAATACCATGAATGCTCGTCAATAGAGATGAAACCAGCTTAAATTCTTCATGTGCAATGACATAAATACTTATGTCTTTAGCAAAAGGGTCCTAACATGAGGTTACTGAGAATAAACAATGGTTTTGGTAATAGTCAGTGATGTTGGAAGGGGTAGTCTACTGGACCCCTTTGGCCAAAGACTCAACAGGATGTAGTCTATTCTCAGTACTTGAAGTTTTACTTGGTAGCATAAGATTTCTAGCTGGGGCATTGTCTATACCATTATGTTGTGACTCCATTTAAATTCCTTCCTTATAGTTATATCTTGTAGAAGGCCAATGGTAGGTTTCACTATGGTTTTTAAAAATGGCCTTTAATGTTAACTGTCCCTGTCCCATACTCCCTCCTATTTGTTATTCTTGAAAGAACACTGTTTTAACTGACTTTAGTGCTTCCTATATCTTCCCTTCTACCTCACCTATGTCTCATCTTCCCTGTAACATCCATCACTGTACCTTTTTTCACATTTAAATTTTGGCCTGTAAATGTAATTAAATTATATATGAATTTAATCTAAAGCCAATTAATATTTTCATAAGCTGTATAAATATTAAGAATATGCCTTTAAGTAGCATGCTAGATTATCATTTTAATTATGTGTTTGAATAATTTTATTTTTAGAAGTTCTGGGGATTGACTCTAGAGTGTTATGTGTGCAAATAAATATTCTGCCTCTAAGCCAAAATCCTGATCCTTGGTGTTACAACCCTACACACAAAAGACAACATTCTTAGCACTGAAGCTAGACAATCTTCTAGTTATATTTATTTTAAAACATGTTCCATTTTGTTTGTTGGTTTATTATGAGCTTGTTTTGGGTGTGTGTATGTGTGTGTGTGTGCATTTGTGTGTAAACATGCATATGCACATCTTTGTGAATCTTCATAGATGCCAGAGGTCAACCTCCAGTGTCATTTCTCAACAGCCCTCCACCTTGTTTTTTGTTTGTTTGTTGTTTGTTTGACAGGCTATGGAGCTTGCCAAGTATACTAGGCAGATTGGCCAGGAGGCCAGTTTTTGCCTATCTTTACCTCCTCAATGTTAGGAGGACACATTGGGACCACATGTGGTTTTTTTCTTTCTATCTTAATTTAAGCTTTGGTGATCAAATGCTAGCTAGTTACAGACAAGCATTTGAGTGGGTGAGCTACTGCCATAACCCTAAATTGTCTTTCCTTTTTACTTAATGAGAAAGAGAGCATAGTTTCTTCACTATGCTGCTATAATATTTGAGATGTTGCTTGTTTTCCCAATTAAAAGCAAATGTGTTCTACAGACAATCTTGGAACTTTCTTATTTTAATTCAACATTTGCTTGAATGTCCTGTAAGACCCATTACACTGGAGATTCTTTCTCATTTTTTGCTTTTTAAATTATCCCCTATTTAGGGCACATCCATCCTCATTTTGTTGGCTCTTTCTTTGATTTTGTTTGAGCGTATTTGCAAATAGTTTCACTGGAACAAATTTGCTGAGAAGGGTTATATTGGCAGCCATCACTTTTGTTAGTGTATCTGAAAATGCTTTAACTTATCCTTACATTCAATTATTATTGGTCAGTATTTGTCGTCACTATGCTAAGCAAATGTTGAAT
Organism: Rhynchomys soricoides; assembly: GCA_019843965.1. Taxonomy (NCBI): domain Eukaryota; kingdom Metazoa; phylum Chordata; class Mammalia; order Rodentia; family Muridae; genus Rhynchomys; species Rhynchomys soricoides. The sequence goes on along the minus strand of JADRCH010000247.1, from coordinate 795,491 downwards.
AGCCCTTTGGGTTGATGGTTGTGTCTTTCTTCATATTTGAGACATCTTTCTTGTAAAAATGGTTTGCTGACTTTGTTTCTCTGTGTGGAACTTCAGTTAGTTGAACATTTAACTTTATGAACTGATAGTTTCAGCTCTTTTACATCTTCATTGTTTTGGTTTTCCTATTCTGCCTTCTGATCCATTTTTATTTTATAGTTTTACCAGTTTTTGGTTTTTATGGAAAAATTTTAAAAGCTATTGTTTTTATTATGAGCTAACCAATTTCTTTATAGATTCATATTCTTGCTTTTATAGTTACAGTATTATTTTTATAGGCATGGTGAGCTAAATTAGATTTTTAAAATGTATCTGGTTGATTCTTTTTTGGGGGGGTCATGCTTGGTTTTTAATCTCAGTCTTGTTTCTGGTACTCTGAGATGTCTATTGGTCCTTGCTTATCAGCTCTTGCTTTAGAGTGATTACACCAAGCTATACGTATGATGTGGGATTTCCTCGGCTTCCATGAGTTCTTATCCCAGGCTGCTTCTCCCTTGTGAGTCAGTAGGGCTTCTTATCTGTAGGGTATAGATTGGTGCAGTGAGCAGGGACAGCTTTCATGGACAGACTTTATATTCCACAGCCAGTTCACTAACTATTCTCCGGCTTGTTTTATATAGGAGAGAGAATGCTGGGCAACCTATTGTTCTGTACGGATAGTCCCGGATTATGCTGAGCTTGAGTGTATACATGAAGAGAGCAGTGGCAGCCAGTGTAAGTACAATACTGAACAACTCTAGGCAAGCTCCCACTTGTAATATCCTGCCTTCTATTCAGGTGCCTGCTCTAGAATGTGGGACTGCAGCATTCTGTTGAGTATGTAGCACTATCTTTGCTTTGTCCTCCTCAGCTCTTATACTGGCTGCCTCCCATCCTCCATTTAACAGTTCCACAGGATTCTGTCTGTTTTCTTTTCCTAGGAATTCATTGAACCTTCTCTCTTTTCTTTGTTGTTAAAGCCCCATTACCTTTGAGGATTGATTGATTGATTGATTGATTGTCTATTGTCCTCCATAGTCTATGGAAAGAGACAAGGAAACCTCTATTTTTACCATCTCAAACTGAAATTTCTCATATTTTCCTGAAATGGGATATTGTTCTCAGTCAGATGAAGGCTTTAGCAAGCTTTGAAAGCCATGGTGTTTGGAATGAATAATGCTATTCTATAAGAGTATGAAAAATTATAACTTCTATATCCCAGTACAGTCAGAAAAATCAGTCATGGCCCAAGGTACTTTTAATTATCTGACCCACATATGAATAAGCACATGGTATATTTATATACCAAGCATTGTTTCAAATTGTGTGAATGTATAATATAAATATGCATTAAATCCATGGAGTAATAGTAAAAGGAGGGGACTCTGTTTGCCCTCATAAGTCATAAGTAAAAAGGATTTTATCCCTAGATCCTATATTAAGTCTTATGTTAGTTTGTCTTGGTTTTATCATTTCTTACAATAATGTTGCTAGAAAATAAATCATAGGATATAAGAAAAAGGGACTATCAAGAAATAGCTGGTGGGTGGAAGGTAGTGTTTACAAAATAAAGACATATTAAGATGAATGAACGTAGTTGTATAGTGGTGAGGAGGGCTGAAGTAAAAAGTCTTGACCATAGTTAAAGCATTTCCAAGAAAATAAGGAGACTATTAAGAATCAAGCCACCCCATTGGAACACCAGAGATGCCTGTGTAGGTTATATATGAGGAAATGTGCACCAAGGAGAATACTGGAATGTGCACCAGGGAGAATACTGGGAACAGGCTAAGAGTTCTGACAGAGTTCAACTCAAGGCTTTGCTGAGGTTAACAAAAGCCACATGACTATGCTATTTTCAGAACAATGGGGAGATGAAGATTATAGGTCTGCTGCGTCAGACTATAATATCGTGATTTGAAAAATGCTCTTCCATTTTTCTCCTTTCTATACCAAGAATAATGATGGTTAAGCTGCCAATATTGAGAAACCAATGCTTTGAGATGTCATTTGCATCTATCCTAAGAGATGCTAATAGTAACTTATTTTAAATGTATTCAGATGCAGATTCCTAGAGAAAATTACATTTGAAATGGTAAACAATTTCATTGACATGAGCATTTAAACATCATACCATTTTGACAAAATTTGCTGAACAGAAAAAATTCAAATGAAGGGGAGCTACATATCAAATTGTCACAAGATTTGTAATAAGTCATATTAAGTGTTAAAAATATTTGTTCCTTTTTCTTTAGGAACTTTTAATGGGGTCCATTTGTACACAAAGATATTTCTGATCTTGTCAAAGTCACGCTTGTTTGTGCATGTGTCTTGGTGTGGCCCATTGAATGTGAGAGGTGACATTCTAACAAAAGCCACTTCCCTGCTGAGCCTTACATCATGTCCCTTTGCCACAAGACTAACAGCATCTTAAACAGAGGTGTTGCCTACTCAATGTAGCTTTTCTTGGATGTGGCATGAATCAAAAGAGCAGAAAAGGTACATTGAACACAAATAGAAATTGTGCCTTAAGGTTACTGTATTTTTAGAGGCTTTCATTACAACAGCATGTCATAGACTATTCTGCCTCTTATAGGAAGTAAATAATAGAATTTAAATACTACTGGATACCATCAGTACAGGTATCTAATCTGCAAATTTTAGAACTTACTGAAAGTGAATAGAGATGTATTCTTAATGGGTAGATAATGCTGTTCCTAGAGCCACAGGTTATTCAAAATCTTGTTGCTAGATATGGGATACCTCCTACATTAGTTACAGTGCTAAAAAGAGACACCATAAACATGGCAATTCTTATAAAGGAAAATATTTAATTAGGGCTGGTTTACTGTTTCAGAGTTTAGTCCATTATCATCATGGCAGGAAGCATCAAAGACTTGGTGCTGGTAAAGGAGATGAGAGTTCTAGATCCAGATTGGCAGGCGGCAGGAAGTGAACTAGTTTGAGCTTCTGAGAACAGAAAGCCATCCCCTAGTGACACACTTCCTCCACCAAAGCCACACCTATTCTATCAAGACCACAGGGCCTAGCAGTGCCGCTCCCTATGGTTAAGCATTCAAATACATGAGTCTATGGAAGCCATTCCTATTCAAACCACCACATCTCCCTATGAGCTATTATTGGTCAAGAAAGACCTAGAGACCCCAAAACCAATGCAGATAATTGTCAGCTCTTAGTTGCCCACTTTAGCTAGATGGTAAGACTCTGTTGATGAAAACTTTTCAATTTGGTTGCAGGATATAGAAAAAACTAGGTAGAATAGACCTGGGAATGTTTTCTATTTTCTTAGCTTCCATGTACTCAGAGGTGCTATGCAGGGTTTGAGAGGAGAAAAGTCATCAAGAATTCTACCCAGCAGTGGGTCTAGTGAGCTATAAAGCCAATGTGCTAGGCAAAATTTCCACACTAATTCAATAATGGCACAAAAATTTTAAGGGTAATGAACCACCAGATTGAACAATGGTGCGATGATTTTGTATTGTAATCTTCAAGGACTAGTGCAATTTTAAAAGCAATAAGGTTTAATATACATGGAATCATGAAGTCATTGTTTTAATAGCTGAGTAGTATTCCATTGTGTAAATATACCACATTTTGTGTATCCATTCCTCTGTTGAAAGATATCTTGGATGTTTCCAGCTTCTGGCTATTATAAATATGGCTGCTGTAAACATAGTGAAGCAGGTGTCTTTGTGACATGTTGGAGCATCTTCTGGGTATATGACCAGGAATGGTATAGCTGGGTCGTCAGGTAGTACTATGTCCACTTTTCTGAGGATCTGGCAAACTGATTTCCAGAGTGGTTGTACCAGCTTGCAATCCTACCTGCAATGGAAGAGGGTTCATCTTTCTCCACAGCCTCACCAGCATCTGTGGTCACCTGAGTTTTTGATCTTAGCCATTCTGACTGGCGTATGGAAGAATCTCAGTGTTGTTTTGATTTACATCTCCCTGATGACTAAAGATGTTGAACCTCAAAGGATAAACAGGGTGAGAAAGAAATTAGGGAAATGACACCCTTTAGAATAGTCAATAGAAAGTATCTTGGTGTGACTCTAACCAAACAAGTAAAAGATCTGTATAACAAGAACTTCAAGTCTCTGAAGAAAGAAATTGAAGAAGACCTCAGAAGGTGGAAGAATCTCCCATGCTCATGGATTGGCAGGATTAACATAGTAAAAATGGCTATCTTGCCAAAAGCAGTCTACAGATTCAATGCAATCCCCATCAAAATTCCAACTCATTTCTTCACAGAGTTATAAAGAGCAATTTGCAAATTGATTTGGAATAACAAAAAATGCAGGATAGCAAAAACTATTCTCAACAATAAAAGAACTTCTGGAGGAATCACCATCCCTGACCTCAAGCTGTATTATAAAGCAATAGTGATTAAAACCTGTATGATATTGGTACAGTGACAGGCAGGTAGATCAATGGAATAGAATTGAAGACCCAGAAATGAACCCACACACCTATGGTCACTTGACCTTGGACAAAGGAGCTAAAACCATCCATTGGAAAAAAAAGACAGCATTTTCAACAAATAGTGCTCGTTCAGCTGGTGGTCAACATGTAGAAGAATGCAAACTGATCCATTCCTATCTCCCTGTACAAAGCTCAAGTCCAAGGAGCTCCACATAAAACCAGATACACTGAATCTAATAGAAGAGAAAGTGGGAAAAAGTCTTAAACACATGGGCCCAGGGCAAAAGTTCCTGAACAGAACACCAATGGCTTATGCTCTAAGATCAAGAATCGACAAATGAGACCTCATAGAATTGCAAAACTTCTGTAAGGCAAAGGACACTGTTAATAGGACAAAACAGCAACTGACAGATTGGGAAAAGATCTTTTCCAGTCCTACATCTGATATAGGGCTAATATACAATATATACAAAGAACTCAAGAAGTTAGACTCCAGAGAACCAAATTACCCTATTAAAAATTGGGGAATAGAGCTAAACAGAGAATTCTCAACTGAGGACACTTGAAGGGCTGAGAAGCACCTAAAGAAATGTTCAACATCCTTGTAGTATTTTTTAAAGAAGGAAATTCAATTGTTACAAGTAGTTAGATGCAGGTTAGTGCAGGAGCAAACTATGAATCTCTTAGTCAACTTTATCTCATTTTGTCACACATGGGTGACAATTTTCTTATAATGTATCATTTGGCATACCAGCTTTTGAAAGGTACTAGGATAGGGTATGTACACTTGGCTTTTAACAGCCTGCCACACCCATTTCTAAGCAGGGTCAAATGGCTTATAACTGGGTGAGGAACTCCAGTTATGGAAGTTAGAGAGTGGAAAACTCTGGAAATCATGTCCGGATATTGTAGATGACAGCTTGTGGAAACCAGCTATCCACTTTCAGAAGGTAAGGCTTGTGGGTAATATGGATACCTTCTTATACAATAATCTTTGTTATGCTTGAGGACAAACCTATCCCTATTTACAGAAGTTCTTGGCAGATCCATTTATGCTTAGTACACACACAAAAGCTTTTGACGATCAGATATTTATGATAAAAGTTAAACTGTGGAAACAATTTTTTAAATCCTCTGGCAATGCTCAAAAAAAAAAGTAATAATTTTTTTCTCCTTCCTTCCTTCCTTCCTTCCTTCCTTCCTTCCTTCCCCCCCTCTCTCTATCTCTTCCTTTCTTTCTTCATACTTTATTTACATTTCAAATGTTTCCCCCTTTCCAGAAAGTAATACTTTTTAAGAGTGTAGATCAAGGCAGCGTCACCCAGAGCATTGCTCCAGATTCTGTGCTTTACCGGTTCAACAAGAAACCCTTGTGTCTGCAGCCTTGGAAAACTAGCAAATGAAGCAAACTCCAGTGTTTTGAATTGTCTGTATAAGTTTATAATAAAGTAAGTAATCTTTAAATTTTTAGGAAGTTCTAGGCAGCAAACTGTGTTTGATTAGGAGATTTGGGAAAAGTAGAAAAGGTTTGGCTATTGAGAGTCAATGTAAGAAAAAAAATGTCAGCATAGAAGCCCTGGTAGCAAGAACCTGCCAGACAATTGAAAGGTCAGTGAACCTTTCAATTCTAATAAGACCTATTTATTCTAATAAAAACCTGGAAGTTCAAGGTGGGATGCAAAAGAATGAATGCCAATGTAATAAGTGGTCTTACAAGTCCTGGTGCAAATTTGAATTTATTTTATGTATTATAAGATAATTAATATGACTGTAGCAATAAATAATATAAATAAATAATAATATAAATAAATAGTATAAATAAATGAGCAATATGACTGTATTTTATAAAGCTCAGTTCAGTCTCTGTGTGAAGAATGGAACATATTTAGCTACAAAGCTGTTATATAAGCTCAGTTTAGGAAGCATCACTGCTTAATAGAGCTAAGCTTCAGACTGAAAGGAAGATAAAAATCGCATGTACTCCCCTTTTAGTAGACTTCCTCATTATGTTTACACACAGTTACCTTCTCAGCATGATTCCCAAACCAGTATTTTTCTGCCTGGATATGGATATGCCTTGAAGTACCACTATAGCCCTTTCTTACTGTACTTAGCTCCATTTCCTCTGTTGGGATGGTTGGGGTAGGTTCTACCAAATGGTGTGAGTTAGTTACAGTCCAGAGAGCACTCATTAGTTATCTCTGCCATTCTATTCGTTCTTTTCATGGGTTTGGCTTCTTTCTGTAAATCCTATTCTCTACCAAGAGAAACATGAGGTTCTGTGTTCCCCTTTTCTCTATCCTAAAAAATTCACAGGTCTGAATTTTTGTACTGTTTTAGTAATAGTTATTTTGTGTATAAAGTAATACAAAGATAAATATCAATAAAAATATAAAACATCTTAATTTATTTTTCCTAAGGAAAAAAAGAACATGAGAAGTTATTATTCTTTTTTATGGTTTACATAAGTATACCTGGGAGAGGTAGGGTACAAATTCAGTAGTTTTTAAACAGAACATAATGGTTTGCACAATTATTGATGAGAATATAATAAAACCTATCATTCATTGAGCTGCTTCTATGTACTTGCTGCTGCAACCATTTTCTGCATGACTTATTACATTACTGTTTGTCCTCCCATAGATGAGGAAATGGGTCCATAATCAGGAAATAATTGGCTAAAGGTCCAGATCAAAGATTTAAAGCTAGGCTTTTCTCTTTGAGGTTACACTGCTATTCTAGATGGAAAGCCCTGAAAGTCCCAAGGGTCATCCTTATGAGGTTGGGCCCAGGGACCCTCTATGTACTTGGATATGTACTCTGTTTTCTGACCCAGCCCCTCGCTGGCCTCTATCTTATCCATGTTTAGCCTGGTTTTGCTTTTGAATTTCTATTTGCCCCAATTTATACTTCAGTCAGGTCTTTATTAATAAGTATATCTACCAATTTTGGTTCAGCCTCCCTGATCCTTTCTTGCTTTCATGATCACATGTCATCTCCTGCAAGAGCTGTCCTGGCCTGTTCATGTTGTTTCTAAGAGACAGAAGATCAGAACTCCATAAGCAGCAGGGAATCAAAACTCTTCCTGTGATCGCCCCTGTAAGAGATGAACACACACATTCACCAGAATGTCCTTATCACAGGTACACTGCTCGTCTTAGCAGGCTCGAGGAGATTACTCCTCTAGCTACTGAATTTTCTTTACGGGTTTTTTCTAAGTATGCATGAAATTATAGTCTTGAACTTTCTTTTTTCATATACAAACGGATCATTATAAAACCCAATAATGATCCCTGAGAGAAAAACCACATTGAGGGAAAAGACTCAGACGTGGAGTGAGGGTGTTGGACAAGAAGACATCATCCCAGGACCTGTGGAGACATTTATTTCCAAGGGTGAATCATATTTTTATGACCTGAGGCTGTTTTTCAGAATGTTACACCATAGTTTACTTGAAGCCTTGTGTTCTTTCAAGCCTATTTTGCACATCCCACATAATTCTTGAGGCTAAAATTGTTAAGTTTTCAGCATAGGGTTTTATTGACTAATAACACAGAAGTTGTTGAGTGTTCTACCTCTAAGGAAAGCTAACCTTTTCCTGTCATATGTTCTATTACCATAATGTGATTAGCATGTTTCCTCCCAAGCAAAAGTAGAGGGAGAGGGAGGGAGAGAAATAGAACCTTTAAATTTAAAGATCAAGATACTTTTTTTTCTCCACTCATAATATTGAATATAGCTCTTCTTTTCTTCAGAAAGAATTGGCTGTTTGTGTTTAAATTTAAAGAACCCCTATACTTGGCTCCTGTGCTGTGACAAATATAAAGAAAAAAATTTGCAGTCTGAAGAGATGACTCAGGAGTTAACAGCACTGGCTGTTCTCCCGGAAGACACAGGTTCAATCCCAAAGAACCAAATGATGGCTCATAACTATCTCTAACTTTCATTCCAGGGAATCTAATACTCAGTTCTGGTCTTGACAGTTTCTGCAAGCATGAGTTGTACAGATGAACCAGGCAAAACACATACAAATAAATACATCTTAGGAAAGCTTTTTAAAAAGAATAAAATTTATCACATATTCCTCTTTAATAAAAGAGTGGAATACCTTACCTTTTCTTCTTCTGGCAAACTGGTAAGAAAGACTCATCTAATTACACTGAAGCAAATATAAGTGAACATATTTTCAAATAACAGCTTGTCCTCCAAATAACTTGTCATATTAAGTGGATCAATGCTTTAGATGAAAGGAAACCTCTCATTAAAGATTATGTATATTTTGGTTTGTTTCTATTAAAAAATCTATATTGTACTTTATTTCAAAAACGAGACTTAAGGACTCACATTATATAATAAAAAAATGAAAAACTAAGTCAAGCATGTATCTGTAATCCTAGCCAATGGGGAACAGAGATACGTAAATAATCTGGGCTACACAATGAGACTATGTTTCAGAAAAACAAAACAAACAAAAAACAGTAAATGAAAACATTAGGATGCTTTAAAATATTTAGAATTTTGGCTTTGGGTGAAAAGAAATAGAACTGTTTCTTTAATAGTTATTTTTAGATAATGCCTATTTTAACCTTAACATCTTAGTGGAGCATCTACAGTAAACTGAACTTTCAGCACAAGTTACATAATCTTACTGGGAAATGTGAGTGTTGTTATTTCTACCCTCGTTTGGGCATTCAGTGCAGTTTACTCTTCCCAGGCTTGGCTGTTTGGCAGACTTTTTCTTCCTTGTTCAATAACTTCTTTTTAAATATAATAATCCCTTTGGAAAGAAGTTTACATTTTAATTAATGTTACTATTGTTACTAATTATGATTACAAATGAAGCCACTGTAGACCTTGACATGTTTATGAAATACAAAGTTTATACATAAAACAATTAGCTTCATGGGCTGTAGCTGAGTACCAGTGTGGTAGTCATGGGTACTAGGCTACTCTGAAATCAAAGCACAAGGCTGCACACATTCATGCTCCTCCCACACCTGTGTTCCAAATGACAGCTTTTAGTCCTAACTGCCACCTCCTTTCCAGTTATTCTATAGAGAGAATGTCAAGGGTGACAAGTACTCCTCCAGAATAATTAAGAAAGAAGGCAGTTCCCCTCTCCACAAGAGAGCTTTTTCAAGCTGACCATTGCTCAGGCTGTAGAATCAAAGTCAGCACATGGTGGAGTCCAGGTCATCACCATTTGAGTTAATGGAAAAGGAACCTGGGAGACTTGAACACATTTCTATGTGCTGTGCTTATCAACCAAAAAGCAACAGTTGGAAGCCTGATCTGCCCTCTCAGAGCATAGATCAAGTATTCAGTAATATCTTCATGATGAGTGCACAGACAAGTATTCCTTCTTATTCCTGGTCTCTGAGAAGCATGCCATGGAAGCTGTAAGATACACAGGAAATCATTCAGCATCAACTCTATTGATTGCTAGAAGCTTAACATGTACTTTCTTCTTATACCTCTTATAGTATATGCCAAGACTGCTCTATTCTGACCTCAAAATCCACTTTCATGCCTTATGAACACTGTAGATGTGGGAAATTGCTCAGCACTTCTGTGGCTCAATTTCCATGACTCTTTAAAAGGGGTTGTTGGCATCCACACCATAGAAGTCCCAGTCTCAGGGAAGCCTCAAGCTCAACCCATTAAAGGAAAGCTTTTTTTGGAATAAAAATACCACAAACTTCAAGGAGCTTGAGGTAGATCCACATCTACTTGTGGCTTTGTAAAGTCATGTAATAACTAAAACAGCATCGGAAAGCACAGCATTCCAGAGAGCAGCAGGCAGCTATCCAAGATATTTTAAGTCAGGAGAAAAATTAGTGAGTTTCACTATTAAAACATTTTTTATAATTATCTCTGGTAGAATAAAAGAGTTTATTAGTCTAAAGATCAAAAAATTTAAATAACTTAAAATATGAGCTTTTAGTTTTATTCTTTTTAAAAGATTCAGTTTTAAAACATTCAATGTCTTTAATTTTTTCTCTTCCTTTTGAGATTTTAACATAATTATATCATTCCTCTTCCATTTCTCCTATATACCTTCTGTGACCTCTTTCAAATCCATAGCCTCTTTTTTCATTAATTGTTCTTACATGCATATATGTTGATGCATATGTATCTTGTATGCATATATTTCTAAATACAATCTGCTCATTCTGTATAATGTTTGCTTGTATGCACGTTTTCAGGGATGGACATTTGGTGTTGGACAACTAATTAATATGCTCTTTCCTGGGGAGGACTGTTTCTCCCACTCTTTGTATTCCTTAGTTGATTATAGTTCTTTGTGTAGGACTGAGGTCTCATAGACTTTCTCCCATCCACATTGACTTGTGTATGTTATTGTCCTTGTTCAGCTCATGTTTAGGCAGTCATGTTGGTCAGAGTTTGTGGGTTTAGCTTCAGAGATTTCTAGGAGAAACTCTCACAGCAAACTCAATAATCTTTGCTCAGCTCCAGTCTTCACTCAGATTCCAGGCTCTTCCCTCTGTCTTTCCACTCCCTCCACTGTAATATACCCTGAGTTTAGATGTTGAAGTTGTTTTGTAGGTATATCCATTGCTCTGCCACTCTGTATTTGGATTGCTTGTAATTTTCTGTAATGTCTCCATCTGTCCTTCAAAAAGTTTTTATGCAACCATCATAGGTCAAATATTTTATTTGATTCTAGGGTAAGAAAGTGGAGAAGGCATGGAATTGATTATACTAATTTGTGGAATAATTAGATTAAAATCAGTCTTCAAAGTAGTCTATCTGAGATCCTATATCATAATTCTAATATGGCAACTATTACCCTCAACATCTTCAAACAACTTTTGTGTGAGCCATGGAGAGCCCCACAAAAGCAAAGGCTTCTGTGCTGTTTAGAAGAGCTGATACTTAGCTTTTATTAAATTAAATTTAATTTAAATTTTTACACAAATTTTACCTCCTGCTTGATAAATGCTACATCTTACAAAGCCTGAGTGTTCTCTTTCTTATTGCAACAGTTTCTCTGGATACCTGGATACCAAATACCCAACAATAAAGCCTGGATCTTGGTCAAAGTCCTTGGCTGCCACCTGTTCTGACTGCCTGGGTCCTACCATAGCTATTGTTGAATATTTTCAACATCACCTCTATTAGAGGGTCATACTATATCCACTAATTCTTCTGTCCCACCTACATCTTTCTCCCTGGTTCAACCAAGGCCCAACCCCCACTTTGGATTATTTTTAGCTATTGATGTCAATCAAAGCTAATTTTAAAGAACAACCATATCTACTTTTCAGTAAGTTGTTGAGGATAAAATGGGATACTCTAGATTCTCTGAGAAGTCCTAAAATTGTTCTCAGAAAAGTCATATGCTGTCGAATCTATTCTTGGATCTCCTAAAGACACTAATCAAAAGGAATGCTGTTCATTTCTTATGTAAATGCTGGTGGAACTTTCATGATCACAGCGAGAATATCAGGGCAATTACTTTATAGGCACATCTTGCATGTTAAATGAATATCTAATTTTAGAAGTTATATTTTAAAGTCACAAAATGATCACTTAAAATTCTTACATTCTAGCATGTTTCTCCGGCATTGGGATGTTTTTAGCATATATCAGGCATGATGAGTCAGTGGCGTTTGGGATTTTCTAATAAATGTGAAAGGGAAATGATAGCAAACATTTTCTCTGCTGATGATATGATTCAAATTTATTCTAGTTCTAAAATATGACTCAATTATAGAAGAATTTTTTGGTTATTGGAATGTAAAATCAGAAAATTAGCTTTATGAAACTTTATTAGGATGAGGGGATAAAAATCTATTTTCGTTTGTCATAAAACACTAAGAAAACAACAAATCAGCAGAACAAACCCAAAAAGTCTGTCTGAGGATAAAATTATTATTGATTAGTGGAAAATAGTTTTGAAAGGAGTAAATATCTGTACTAATGCTAACTACAGAAATTACTTAGAGTATCATAACCTAGAAATTTGAAAATTGGTGCTTAATCAAAATTTTTTTTACAGGACTGGACATGGTAGTCCTTTACTCCCAGCACTCAGGAGGCTGATCTCTGTGAGTTCAAGGCCAGTGGTCTACAAAGTTGAGTTCCAAGGCAGCCATGGGTACACAGAGAAACCCTGTCTTAAAAAACACTTTTTTTAATGGCTAAGTTGCTAAGTAAAAGTTGCTATGAAAATCAGTAGATTTTATTCCATCTTGATACTATTCTATAGATATTAGTAATTCAGCCTGCAATAAGGCCATTGAACATTTACTAATAAGTGAGCATATAGATGAAAAGCTAAGAAGTATAGATTCCTTTGGACTTCATCCTTTAAAAATAGTAATACCTTTGCTTTATTGTTTTTCTAAACTTCTATAAATGGAGTAAACAGATTACTCATAGTCCACAATATCTATAAATAAACACCGCTAGTATTTTGTATATATGTTAAAATTTATTTGTATGTTTTATATTGCAAATATTTGTGTTTATTTGGTTTCCAAATACAGTATGCATTACACTTTCTTTTATGAAATTCATGGTAAATATCTTTTCATAAATTTTATTAGGATATTCTACAGCACTACAGTATCTGCATACTATTCTACAATGAAGATATACAATTCCTCATTAATATTCCCATTTTAGACATTTAAACTGCTTTTAATATTTTTATTATATGGTACAGAGATTTTCTCTGTTCCAATAATTTTAGTTTCTTTTGTGCTATTTTCCTTAAACAGTTTAATTAAGCCCATTGATTGTCACTTATAGTATCCTTTTAAGTAAAAACACAAGGTTACAAAGAAAACAAATTATACTTAATGTGTTGTTAAAATGCTTTTAGTATTTGTGATATATTTGCTTATTTATAAATATTTGATAGAGTATCACATCTAATAACTTTCATTATTTTAATCAGCAATGGTCATCAAATTTTGAGATATCCAAAGAAACAAGAGGTCAATATTACAGTACTGTCTGCTTATGTCACTGTGATCTGCTGTTGGCAGTAATATAAAGAAATGCTAAGTGCCAGTTAGAGATTAGTCCAAATGAAGATACTAATATTTCCCCTGTGGATCAATGGATCAAACCAATGGTTCAATTTTAATTCAATGGTATTCACTAATTTTATATGTATGTAGATATATAAACCCACATAATTGAGAACTTCTATAACAGGTTAATTTGGAAATACTTGAAAATATTAAGGAGAATTTATGTTTGACAATGATTAGTAATACGGACTCAAAATACCCAAGTGACACTAAACCTGGTGAAACCAGTAGAAGAACAGAGAAGAACTCTCTTTCAGGCTTCCAATCAAAAATGTTCTGTGTTATTGAAAAGAAGAAAATGATGTTTCTCTTAACTTAGTTAAACCCAAATGTTCCAGCCTCAACAATCAATGACCAGAAAACATCCAAACACTGTGAGTTACAGGCTCACAAGAGTAGCTTGACCCCAGGAAATCATTCTCCTCCTCTCTGACTTTCCTGTGTCCTTATGGGTGTTGTCCCCAGGCTGTCTTGGATGGAGCAGGTCTTCCTCATTCTTCCATCTGGACGTTCTATAAAGCTACAGTGACATAGCTGTCTGTCTGTCAATGACCCTTACGAGGTTTCTGCATTGATGCATAAAGATAGATCTACTATCTCTGTGCCTCACAAGGGTGGAGAGTTTCAGAATGTGAAGGTGTACTCTCTACCCTTAGGTACACTTCATTCCATCCAGGAGGACCTAAGCTACAAACTTTAAAACCAGTTTCATTAAATATATGCTGTGGGCAGGAGTAATGCAGGGAAATACCACAGTCAGCACCATTTGACATATTGCAGGTTAGCCAATCCTATCTGATGGCTACATAAAGGACTGCCCATTCCAGTGTCTAAAGCTTTCAATAAGTTTTCTTCCTTTATAGTGCAAGTCCGACCCCATAAGTCTACACAGTGAAGTCCACATCTTTCCTTGGTGAATAGTGAAAATGCTGTTTGAAGAAGACTGAAGCCTTTTGGACAAGAGCCAGCCTACCATCCGCAGGATTGTGTACTTTGCATCAGAATTTAGTTAGTCCTTCATTTATACATGTAGATTATTTGGCTCTAAATAATGTTTTCAGGAATTCTAACATCATCCCTATTTCATTTTGTGTAAAGTTTCTTTTACTACATGGTGATCTGTATTATGACTTTTATGTTTTGTTTCATTATCTGTGTGTATATTTCTCTGTTAATACTGTTCATCATTGATCTCTGTGTATATCTTTCTGTTAATACTGCCTAGCTTAAATTATTCAAGATATACAATACAAAATATTGTTGAGGAATATTAACCCAATTTTATTTTTAATTTTCAAAAGAATGTTCAGATATCCTTTTTTTCCTTTCACATAACATTTACATATTATTTTCTACCTCTACAAAAATTCTGGATAGGCTTCTGGAGGCATGGCATTAAATTTATATATCAACCTAAGGAGAATTAATAACTTTACTATGTTGGACCTTCCATACATATTATGCTCTTTATTAGATTTTTAATTTATTCATCAGAACTTCATAATTTTCTACATGTAAGGTTTATATATTTTAGTAGATTCACATGAAGGCATTTTTGAATTAGTATTATAATTTTCACATTTATGTGTACATTGCTAGTGTATAGAAATAAAATACCTCCATGTGTAGACATTGAAAAGTAGACATGATATATCAGCCAGCACTCTCTAAAGAAACAGAACTGATGGAATGAGTGTGTGTGGGTGTGTGTGTGCGTGTGCATGTGTAAAGAAAATTTATTAGGTTGATTTGAAGGATATAGTTCAGGTAGCCCAACCATTGCTGTCTCAAAACAGAAAGGTGTATAGCTTAGTACCCACTTCACTATGCCAGATGTCTCAATAGCTCCTCTCAGGCACTAGAATTCTGGAGGATTCCTGGAGAGTAGATGATCTTAAGTTTGTGTTGGTCCACACACAGATGAAAGAATGCTGCAGCAACAGGACAGATTTGTCAGTAAGAATAAGGAACAGCAGAAACAAGGCAAAGCTCACTTCTTCTGGGTCTTTTATCTCGCTGTCACCAGAAGGTGCCTGTCCCCCAACCCCAGATTTAAGGTGTGTCTTCCTGCTTTAAATAATCTGATCAAGAAAATCCTTTACAGAAGTGCTTAGAAGCTTGGGTCTTAATTGATTACAGACATAGTCAAGTAGATTTATTTTATTATTATTATTATTTTTAATATGTCCAACATTCCTTTTGGGGGGAGAAGAAGTGGTTTATATGGTTTATACTTCCAAATGAATATTAATCACCAAAGGAAATCAGGAGAGCAATACCAATAAGGCAGGGGCCTGGAGGCCAGGAAAGGCGCGTCTTCTTTTTTTCCTTTTCATTTCTATCTGTCTATTTATACAAAAAGCTACATAATGTTACCAGTCTCTAAATGATAATTATCATGATATGCATTAGTGTGCTACACCAATTGTTAGAAATCAGAATTGCTGTAGCAGGTTCACTAGAACGTAATACCATGACAATTAAAAACTAATAGTTACTACAAAAAATAACGGCTACTTCAAAGCATGCAAAGTCAGTATTATTACAGATATTTTAAAAAAGAACAAGCAAGGCTAGGGTTTGATAACTCCATCTTGTGATTCATTCTTTTGCATTCTTCACTGCTAGCGGATTCCCAAAATCCACTGTGTTATTACAAAGGGAATTCATTCTTATTGGGCTTCATATGGTCTGTGAATTGAATCTTGGGTATTCGAAACTTTTGAGCTACTATCCACTTATCAGTGAGTACACAACATGTGTGTTCTTTTGTGACTGAGTTACCTCACTCAGGATGATATTTTCAAGTTCCATTCATTTGCCTAAGAATTTCATGAAGTCATTGTTTTTAATAGCTGAGTAGTGTTCTATTGTGTAAATGTACTGCATTTTAAGTATCTATTCCTCTGCTGAGGGGTATCTGGGTTGTTTCCAGCTTCTGGCTATTATAAATAAGGCTGCTATGAACATAGTGGAGCATGTGTCCTCATTACATGTTGGAGCATCTTCTGGGAATATGCACAGTAGTGGTATAGCTGTGTCCTCAGGTAATACTATGTCCAATTTTCTAAGGAATTGCCAGACTGATTTGCAGAGTGGTTGTACCAGCTTGCAATTGAACCAGCAATGGAGGAGTGTTCTTGTTTCTTCATTTTCTCCCCAGAATCTGCTGTCACCTGAGTTTTTTCTTTTTTTTAACTTTTGATTTTTATATTTTTATTTAATACTTTATTTACATTTCAAATGTTTTCCCCTTTCCAGGTCTCCCCTTTGGAAACCCCCTATCCCATTCCCCCAATCCCTGACTCTGTGAGGGTATACTGGCTGGTTTTGTGTCAAGTTGACACAAGCTGGAGTTATCACAGAGAAAAGAGTTTCAGTTGAGAAAATTCCTCCATGAGATCCAGTGGTAAGGCATTTTCACAATTAATGATCAAGGGGGGATGGCCCCTTGTGAATGGTACCATCTGTGGGTTGGTACTCTTGGGCTCTGTAAGAAAGCCAGCTGAGAAAGTTAGGAGAAGCAAGTATGCCAATAAGTTACATCCCTCCATGGCTTTTGCATCAGCTCCTATTTCCTGACCTGCTTGAGTTCCAGTCCTGACTTCCTTTCCTGATGAACAGCAATTGGCAGTGTAAGCTTAATAAACCTTTTCCTCCCCAACTTGAATCTTGGTCATGATGTTTGTGCAGGAATAGAAACCCTGAATAAGACGGAGGGTATTCCCCCACCCACCCACCCACTTCCGTTTTCCCTCCCTGGCATTCCCCTATACTGGGGCATCTAACACTCTCAAACTCAAGGGCCTCTTCTCCCAAATTTGATCAAGAAGGCCCTCCTTAATCACTTATGTGGCCAGCACCATGGGCCCCTCTATATGCATTCTTTGGTTGGTGGTCCAGTCTCTGGGAGCACTGGGGGGCCTGACCAGTAAACACTGTTGCTCCCTCTCCATGGTGCTGCAAACACTCTCAGTTCCTTTAGTCCTTTCTCCAACTCCTCCATCTGGGACCCCACACTCAGTCCAAGAGTTGCTCTGAACTGAATTATGGGTGTTCTGAACTTTTGGGCTAATATCCACTTACAAGTGAGTACATACTGAGTATGTTCCATTGTGACTGAGTTACCTCACTCTGGATGATATTTTAAGTCCCATCCATTTGTCTGCAAATTTCATGAAGTCATTGTTTTTAATAGCTGAGTAGTATTCCATTGTGTAAATATACCATATTTTCTGTATCCATTCCTCTCTTGAGGGACATCTGGGTTGTTTCCAGCTTCTGGCTATTGTAAATATGGCTGCTATGAACATAGTGGAGCATGTGTCCTTATTAGATGTTGGAGCATCTTCTGGGTATATGCCCAGGAGTGGTATAGCTGGGTCCTCAGGAAGTATTATGTCCAATTTTCTGAGGGTCCAGCAAACTGATTTCCAGAGTGGTTGTATCAGCTGGCAATCCCACCAACAATGCAGGAGTGTTCCTCTTTCTCTGCATCCTCACCAGCATTTGCTGTCACCTGAGTTTTTGATCTTTGGCATTCTGACTGGAGTGAGGTAGAATTTCAGGGTTGTTTTGATTTGAATTTCCCTGATGACTAAGGATGTTGAACATTTCTTTAGGTCCTTCTCAGCCATTTGAGTTTCCCCAGTTGAGAATTCTCTGTTTAGCTCTGTTCCCCATTTTTTGATAGGGTTATTTGGTTCTCTGGAGTCTAACTTCTTGAGTTCTTTGTATATGTTGGATATTAGCCCTCTATCAGATGTAGGATTGGTAAAGATCTTTTCCCAATCTGTAGGTTGCCATTTTGTCCTATTTACAGTGTCCTTTGCCTTACAGAAGCTTTGTAATTTTACGAAGTCCCTTTTGTCAATTCTTAATCTTATAACATAAACCATTGGTGTTCTGTTCAGGAACTTTTCCCCTGTGCTCATCTGTTCAAGACTTCCCTACATTTTCTTCTATTAGATTCAGTGTATCTGGTTTTATGTGGAGGTCCTAGATCCACTTGGACTTGAGGTTTGTACAGGGAGATAGGAATGGATCAATTCTCAATCTTCTACATGTAGACCGCCAGTTGAACCAGCATCATTTTTTGAAGATGCTGTCTTTTTTCCACTGGATGGTTTTAGCTCCTTTGTTAAAGATAAAGTGATCATAAATGTGTGGGTTCATTTCTGAGTCTTCAATTGTATTCCATTGATCTACCTGCCTGTCACTGTACCTATACTATGCAGTTTTTATCTCTACTGCTCTGTAGTATAGCTTGAGGTCAGAGAGGCTGATTCCCACAGAAGTCTTTTTATTTTTGAGAATAGTTTTTGCTATCCTGGGATTTTTGTTATTCCATATGAATTTGAGAATTGCTCTTGCTAAGTCTATGAAAAAACACATGGTCATTTTGTTAGATGCTGTAAAAGCATTTGACAAAGTTCAACATCCCTTCATGATAAAAGTCTTGGAAAGATCAGGAATACAAGGAGCATACCTAAACATAGTAAAAGCAATATATAGCAAACCAGTGGCCAACATCAAACTAAATGGAGAGAAACTCAAAGCAATCCCACTAAAATCAGGGACTAGGCAAGGCTGCCCTCTCTCTCCCTATCTATTCAATATAGTACTTGAAGTTCTAAATAGAGCAATTAGACAACAAAAGGAGGTCAAATGGATACAAATTGGAAAGGAAGAAATCAAAATATCACTATTTGCAGATGATATGATGGTATAATTAAGTGACCTGGAAAACTCCACCAGAGATCTGCTACAGCTGATAAACACCTTCAGCAAAGTGGCCGGATACAAAATTAACTCAAGCAAATCAGTAGCCTTCCTATACTCAAAGGATAAACGGGCTGAGAAAGAAATCAGGGAAATAACGCCCTTCACAATTGTCACAAACAATATAAAATATCTTGGTGTGATTCTAACCAAACAAGTGAAAGATCTGCATAACAAGAACTTCAAGTCTATGAAGAAAGAAATCGAAGACCTCAGAAGATGGAAAGCTCTCCCTTGCTCATGATTGCTCACAGGATTAATATAGTTAAATTGGCCATCCTGCCAAAAGCAATCTACAGATTCAATGCAATCCCCATCAAAATCCCAACTCAATTCTTCATAGACTTAGAGAGATGTGATTTCAAATCGGAGTCTTGCTTTTCTGGTGTGTTGGAGTATCCAGGGCTTGCTCTTTTGGGAGAACTGGGTTCTAATGATGCTAAGTTGCTTTGGTTTTTGTTCCTTATGTTCTTGCCTTTGCCTCTCGCCATCTGGTTATCTCTGGTGTTAGCTGCTCTTGCTCTCTCTGACTGTGGTTCATCCCTCCTGCAAGCATATGTGTCAGTACTCCTGGGAGACCAGTTTTCTCTGGTCAGAATTTGGTTATGGAGAGCTATGGCACTGGATCAGCTTCCGGCATAGACAGAAACTGGAAAGATGCTGTCTGAGGCTGCTCCTTGGTTCCTGTGTCCTGAGGGTTCTGTGCAGGTCCCTCTGAGCAGAAGTGGTGGTCTTACTTGAGCTCACAAGCTTGTCCACATTCCTGGGAGGCCAGTCTCTCCTGGCATTATTTGGATATGGAGAGCTGTGGCACAGGATCATCTCTAAGCACAGACCCATTCTGTTCTTTTCTAATCTGTTTGCTTTTGTTTCCCTTTGTTGCTACATACAGTATGGGTGAAATATTTCAGTACTATTTTGAATGAGAGTAGTGACAGCAGGTATCTTGTTTCTGGGAAAGCACATGTCCTTTCATCATTAAATACAACAAAATCAAATCAAAGATGTTATCCTGTTAGTTTTTAGGGAAGATTTTTGAAAACTGGTTATTGAATTGGTCAAGTGCTTTCTCCCACCAGATGATATTATTATATGAACTGTTTTCCCTATGGTTATCAATACTGAGAATCCCTTTAGTTTTAAGATATTTATTAACATTGAACTCCTGTGATAAACCATATTTCCTTGTGGTAAATAATTTCTTTTATGTATTGCCAAATTCTATTTGTTAATGTTTCCTTAAGGATGTTTCCACATGTTTTCAAGAATGATGTTGTTCCATTATTTTTCTTTTTTCTGTATCACATCTGTCTGGTTTTTATAGTAGGTGAAAACAGAGTTCCTTCAAATGAATTGAAATGGTTCCTTAGGTTTTCTGGAAGAGAATGTGCTAACTTGACATTAATTCATTTATGCATTTGAAAGAATTCTCTAGTGAAATCTTCTAGGCTTGGAGATTGCGCTTTTGGAAGCTTTACATTATTGATTTACATAGGTATTTACTAAGTATTAGGTAACATGCTGTGAAAGTTACTTATTTCATTCCAGATTCACTGTGATGCTTGTGACTTGCCAGGAGTTGGACTATTTCATCTAAGTTGCCAGATTTGCGATGTAGAATTAGTCACAATGTTCCCATGTTCCCATTTTAATGTCAGTCATAGCATCCCCTGTTTCATTTCAGGTTCCCATTAACCTGGTTATCTCTGGTCCCTCATTTATAAGTCTTATTAGAGATTTTCCAATTGATACTTTTAATCACCTTTTCATTTCATTGATTTCTCTTAGTATTTCCTTCCTTCTATTTACCCAATGCTTATTTGTCTTTATTTTTCTGACTTATTTATTTATTTATTTATTTACTTATTTATTTACTTATTATTTACTTATTTTGTTTTTTCATTTACTTAATTTTTGGTTTTAGTTTTTTGAGACAGAGTTTCTCTGTGTAGCCCTAGCCATCCACTGTGGATGAGGATGGCCTCACTCTCAGAGACCCACATGCTTCTGATCCAAGTGCTGGGATTAAATGAGTGGGCCACCATCTCCTGGTTGTCTTTTCTTAGATTTTGACATAGAATCTTGGTTTAGATGATTGATTTGCAGATTTCAATGTTTCAATGTAAATATTTACTGCCATAAATGTCTTTATTGATACTATCTCACCCATGTTCCATATTTTTATATGCTTTACTTTCATTTTATTCAGTTTTACATACATTTTAAATCATTTACAAATTTCTTTACTCCAATGAGTCATTTGGGAATTTGTTTTTTAAGTTTTGTTGTTGCTTTCTAGTTTATTTCTGTGTAGTTAATGAACACACTCTGTAAAATTTTAATTATTTTAAATTTATTGAAGTTTGTTTTATGGCCAGGATTATACCATCATAATACATGTTTCTGCTATTGGGGAGTGTGCACTATACACATCCCAAACATGAACACGACAGATAAGGAAACCGGATTTTCAGATTCCATATTTGGGAAGGCTGTTGGAGGAAAGAAAATATGGCATAAAAACCAGGAAATATCAGCAAAGTTGGGACTTTTATTGTAATGAGAGCACAGTGCCTGCTCCAAAGATGCAAGATGAGGGCTTTATGTTGTTAACAGACAGGGTGTTAAGCCAGGAAGCCCAGGAAACCACATCCACAATTCAAGAAAATGTTTTGGTATTTTTTGTTTTATATTGTATTTGTTTTTCTGGTTTGCTTTGTCTTGCTTTGATCTCAGTTTGGCTGAATCTATAAAACTACCAGAGGGGTCCATGTTCTTAGTAAAGTGTTCTACAACATTACTGCTGAGAAGAAAAAGTACACCTGATATGACCGTCACACTAAGTTCTGATCTGGAGAATAATCTGATGGGGCTGACGAAAAGGAGCTTGAAAAGAAACTAAGAGCCGAAAGGCCATACCAGGAAGTTAGGCTAAACAAATGTGATCTCAAGAATGTTCACAGAAAGTACCAGTAAAGGCAAATCTCCACTCACAATGAATATTATTCAGCAGGCATCTGTGACATTTGATGTCACTTATTCCTTTAAAAATATTGAGTAAACATAGAACTCTTCCATATGTTCATTATAGTTATATATATTTATCACAAATTTAAGTGGAAGACTAAAAAATATGTAATTAATTTAAAAATAAACCAATTGCATGCTAACATAAATAATACACTTTTTTTAAAAAATCACTTATTTTCCAAACAAAACATTTGTGAAAATAAAGACAAACATTTAAATGAGATGACTGGGTTTCTCGTCTCTGCTTTTCCACATACTTAAACAATAGGAAGAAAGATTAGCTTTATATTTTTAAAAATAGATATTGATATATTCTTCTCTGATGTACACCAGATGATGTTATTATAGATTAGTTACCATGTGGACTTTAAAGCCACATCATTGAGCATTTCATTTTTGTGTCATTAATATTTTTTTGCTCTGCCTTGTACTTTCTATGGATCTCTTGGCCAAAGTATGACTTTTTTAATCACTTAACTAGTCCCTTATATTTTGCATATTGTAATATATATTCTTATTTGTTTTAATTTTATTTTTAATAATTTGATGTTTATTTTAGACAATTTCATTTTATATATATTTCGCCTCACCTCCATTCCTCTTTTTTATACTTTTCTCACTTTCTTTGAGACAATTCTTTTTCCTAATGCTACTTTATGTATTAACTCAGTAGGCTTTTTATTACTACTATAAAGCTAGTTAGCAGAGAAAATGTTTCTTGTTCAATTCCATCCTGATTTCTCTATATTCTGCAATGAAAGTGTGTGGTATCTTTAGTAATAAGGTCCTACTGCCTAGTGCTGCTATGTAACAATAATTTATGTTGTTTGGGGACCTCTGGGTCCTCACTGTGCAACAACTCACAGTGAGATAACCCACATATGTTACTTGCTTGTTTATTTATATTATTACATGTGTTTGCTGGCTAATTTTATGTCAACTTGACACACACTAGTTATCTGAAAAAAGAGAACCTCAATTGAGAAAATGTTTCTATAAGATCCTGCTGTAGGGTATTTTCTGAATTAATGATTGATGGGAAAGGGCCCAGCCCATTTTGTGTTGGAGCATCCCTGGGCTGGTGATCCTGGGTTCTATAACAAAACAAGCTGAGCAAGCCATAAGGAGCAAACCAGTAAGCATCACCCTTTCATGGCTTCTCCATCATTCTCCAGGTTCCTATCTATTTGAATTTCTACCCTTACTGATTTTAAAGATGAACTATTTTCTGGAAAAGTTGTTAGCATATAGTCTCTAAAATTCCTAGTGTTTTATTCTACCTACTGAAAGGCCCGTGCTCTCCCCAAGAAGGAGACTGTAAAAGTTTGAGGGAATTTTCCTTAAGACCAGAGGATCTCCAGCTGATCCTGTATATGCTAAGCAAGCATCCATCACCTCCTTTTTTTGTTGTTGCTATTAGAGCCTCTCTCCCATGACAATGGCTAAAATGAAAAATACTACTTGTTTCTGTTCTTTTATTGCTATGGCCTGGTCCTCTAAGCTGGTCTTGGCTAATGTGACACAGATAAATTTTTCAGAGGCTTCCAAGGAAAGATTGTCTCCTTTGTACAAAATAAGTAAGAGGAGTAGCTACGCTTAAATACTTTCTGGCTTTGAATTTTTTTAAATGAGAGCTGATTATTTGTATACAATGATGGGTTTCCTTCCCCATGAGCTTTTCTCTTATGTACACCATGTACTTAGCTCATTACTCATACACTCCATTATTTTGTCTTACCCTTCTCTCCTTCTGATCTCTCCTTCTATTCTGTATCATAAATGTTACTCACATATATAAGTACTCTTCCATTTATTTATTTGTTTGTTTATTTACTTATTGAGATTTACTGCATAGCTCTGGTTCCTCCCTATTTTAAGCACTGATTTTTATAGATTTGCTGTTTAGAGCTAGGGCAGCTACCTAGCATCCATAATGCTTTGGATATTGCATTGTTTTGTCATTTTTAAGATGGTAAAAGCCATCTTTGGGTACCATCTGTGGCCTAGGCTCTCCTAGAACCCAATTTACTTAATTTAACTGTCATATCATGACACATAAGTGTTAAGCTGATCATAGTAAGGAGTATAATATTGTTATGAAAATGGCTTTTGAAGAAGGAATCTTTTGAAATTAGAATAGCTTATTAATCTTTTATTTTATAGAAAAAAACGACTGGATCCTTTGTCAATTAAAGGTCTTTTTCATAGTTATGAAATTAATTAACAAAGTCTAGCAGAGAAGGTAGAACTTTTGATTATTTTAAACATGAGCTTTTAAAAATATTTCTGGGTAACCAACATCCTTCAGAAAGCTATGTATGCGGTTGAAGGTAGTAAGTGGCCTTCTGAAATGATTCAAGTTGATTGTTTTACTCTGTTCCTAAATAATTCAGAGCTTAGCTGTTTAGAGTGGTTATCTAACATTCTATTTTGTCTAGGTTCTTCCTTGGGTTTAGGTTTTATAAGTTATTAGAAATAAAACTATCGTTTCAAAACTCATTTTCTCACATGTCCCTTCTCAGTGTCTTCCAGAGAGAGAACTGTATAAATCCATTGCTCCTCGGTGCTTCTCTGAAGGAGGTCACAGTGCATTTGCACCTCAGCTTATGTTTTTAGTGACAAATTCAGCAGTATCATGTCATTCTGGGTGATTTTAAGGGCTACATTGTCCATCTTTGCCTATCATGGGCTGATTTGAATCCTCTAGGAGGATTTGCCTAAGTGTGGACCTCTGATAACTGTAAGTGTGAGCTTATTTGGATATAGTCTTTATAGATTTGATTATGTTAGGACTGGGAGATGTATTAGAATGGACCCCAATCCAGTCACTGGTGTTGTTTAAGAAATGGGTTTTACACATAGAGATATAAGCACCAAAGGGACACAAAAGTCAAGAGTTGCCAAGGGCCATAAAAGTGAGGAAGAGTCACAGAAGTGTTCTTCATTAGCATCCTTGTAGGGAAGATGGTTTTGCTGAAGCTTTGGTTTTAGACTGCAGGCTTATGGGTTTTCAAACCACAACAGAATAAAATGTTGTTGTTTGATTACTAGTGTGTGGTGTAGCAGTAGTTGGCTATACCACTTTGGTTCTAAGCAGGTCATATGAAGGAGCACCTGCCCAGGAGCTATCTGGATTAGCAAATGAAAGAAAGACACACACACACACACACACACACACACACACACACCAGTTAATTTTAAAATGCCTTGGCTAGCTCAAAGGTTGAGCAGTTCTAATCCTCCCAGTTGCTAGCACCCATTTTCCTTTTGTAATCTTGGTTTAGAACCTTTTAATTCTGTATTTTATCTTTGTTGCTCTGGCTCCTTCTAGGTGGATCCCGAGTTTTCCTGCCTAAGACACTGGGCAGCCCTTTCGGGGGCCACATTCCTTCTCACCTACATTTCGGATGATTTTTTTCTGCAGCTCTAAATCTGATCCATCTCCCTCTGAATCCTGGCAATTCTTTCTCTCCTTTTTCCAAGTTCCTAGCCTGTGCAAATCTAAAGGTCTTGTCCCATCTCCCTCCACCTAGCCGTTGGCTGTACAGCAATTCTTTATTACTAATCAGAGCCAGATGTGGGACAGGCTTACTTTAGCCTAAGTGCGGGACATTGCAAACAGGTTTTTTGGGTAACACAATTAGCAAGAGAACACCAGCTGCTACAATGTGGCGCTTTGCTAAGGTAGTACTGGGAATTTAGCAGCCCATATGATATTTCTCCTTGCACTTGAATTTATCTCTTGAGAGGCAGTGAGATTTTTATGTTCATATGTCATTGTTTAGTAATTGTAATGGACCAGAAAATTGGTGTCATTAATTTTTTAAAAAAATATTAATACTTTTTTCATATTTTCTGTCTTTATGCAATTAACAAGAAGGATTGTAACAAAATAGTGTCAAGTATTGATGTCAATTACTTGAAAAGTAGTAAGTTAAGCAATGGATCAGGGCAGGAAAAAAATATAGGGCAATAGCCAAAGGATGCTAAAGAAATTGAACTAAATCTCCTTGACCCAGAGAATGTGTCCTGTTACCTAGTTAGATAAAGGAATCTGGAATCTTAATTACTACTAGCTTGATGTAAAAATAGTTGCAGTTCTTTGTTGAAATTTGCTATTTGCTATTGGAATATATTTCTGATAAAGTTACACATTATTTTAATGTGCATTTTCCACTATTATTAATTATTATTATTGCTAATGACATTATTTATTCTTCATTTTATGCTACGGAAATGATATCAGACAGAAAAGAAGTTGAGCAGTTTTTGTGTTCAAATTCAAAATGTGTCATAAAGCAGCAGAGACAACTCCTGATATCAATAATGCAACTAGTCCAAGAACTGCTAATAAGCACATATAATACAGTGATGTTTTAGGAAGCTTTGCAAAGATTGGAATCTTGAAACCAAGGAATGCAATGTATGGGCAATTTGAATTTGACAAAGACCAGTAAGAGCAACCACACATGCTGATTTTTGTTGGAAGCTGCCAAGGAAACTGTTAGAAGCTCATTGGAAGTTGCCAAAGAGCTCACCATGGACCATTCAGGGGCCATTCAGAATTTGAAGCAAATTAGAAAAGTGCTCGATGAATGGGTACCAAGCTCACTAGCTGAGTAAAAAGAAAAAAAAAACATTTTGAGCTATCTTTTCACACACACACGCACACACACACACACACACACACACACACACACACATGATCATTTCTCCACGAGATTGTGATGTGCAAAAAAAAAAGATTGGGTTTGATAACCCACAACAACCAGCTCACCAGCTCAGTGACTGAACTGAACAAAAGAATTGAAGCACCTTTGAACCACACTTGCACCACAAAAAGTCGTGGTCATTATTTGGTGATCCACTGCTAGCTGGATCCAACACAACTTTCTGGAACCTGATGACACCACATACCTGAGAAGTTTATTCAGCAAACTGATGAGATGCACTCAAAACTATACTACCTGTAATCTGCATTGACATTCTCCATGACCCTATAGATAACACAGTACACAAGCAATGCTTCAAACTTAAACAAATTGGACTCTGTAGTTTTGTCCTATCACACAATGACCTCAGCTACCGATTCTTGAGGAATCTCATCATTTTACAAAGAAACACTTCTACAAGCAGAGGATATAAAAGTGATTTCCAACAGGCCACTGAATTCCAAAGCACAGATTTTTATGCAGCAGAAATCAATAAGCTTATATCCTGTTAACAAAATGTGTTGATTGGCAAAATGGTTTCTATTTTGCTGTATAACAATAGTTTGGCTCTAGTTGTAATAACTGAAAATTTGTGGTGGACACTGAAATTGGTTTACTCCAGCCCAACAGAAGTCCTACATCAATCAGAACTGTCTTGGGTCCAAGTGATTGAAAGCTCAACTCTGGTTCTATAGATACACAGCTGGAAAGTAGGGTGAAGACTAATCTAGGCATTCAAATAATGTTATCCTAACCCAGTTCTATCCTATTCAAATCTCTGCTTTTCTCTGTATTGACCTTTAGAAAGCTGAAGAACGGTCACCCAGAGATATCATGTTCTAATCCCCCAGATATGTAAATAATGCTAAAAACAAAGGGTCTTTGTTGAGTGGACTAAATTAAAGATTGTAGTGTGGGGAGATTATCTGGGGGTTCTAAATCTAATCAATCATAAGTGTCTTTATAAGAGGGGACCAGAATTCCTAGTACTGAAAACAAAACAAAAAACCAAAAACAAAAAACAAAACAAAAAAGAGAAATGTGAGGGAGAGGAAGATTTAATATACACAAAAGAGGAACAGGCAACGTAAATATGGAGGCCAAGCTTGCAGTTATATAGTCTGATGTAGTCATTAGCAAACACGTGTAGGTAGTGACTGGATTCAAGGAAATAATTTTCCTCTACATTCAACCTCTGAATGTGATGCTGTATTTCTGGTCCCCTAAACCATTAATGAATGAGGATTTGTTATTTCAACCATCCACATTTGTGGTGAGTTGCTATGGTAGCCAGAGGGCATTTGTTTATCTAGTGCTGCTTCATGGTAAGATGGTTGCCAACAGCTCCACACTAGTTCAAGTTAATTGAAATAAACATTTGCACTGAACTTAAATGCTTCTTTCCAAAGCACCTACTTAGTTCATGAGTCCTTTCCTGAATCATTTAGCTGTGTCTAGGGAATTGGGCAAACTTGGGTCATACACATCACACCATGATTCAAGATGCATCACCACGTATGGGCAAACTTGGATCATACACATCACACCATGATTCAAGATGCATCACCACGTATGGGCAAACTTGGGTCATACACATCACATCATGATTCAAGATGCATCACCACATATCCGTATACAGAGTTATCCAGCTCTGGTTTCCTAAAAGAAATCTGTCACCTCACCAAACCCAACAGTTAGCCATCTGAAGACCTCTTCAGTGTTCTCTCATGTTGTGATGTCACTCATCTTGGCTTGTAGTGTTTTGCTTTGTAGATCAAGTATTACACCATTGTTAGATGTGTGTTTCTTGTTTTCCCCCTAAATAATAAATTCCTGAAGTTAGTAGATATGTTTAATTTCTAGTTGTACATATTTTCTGGTGGCATTGTTGAATTTAATATTAGATGAATAAATAACA
The DNA here is from genome assembly GCA_019843965.1 of Rhynchomys soricoides. Taxonomy (NCBI): domain Eukaryota; kingdom Metazoa; phylum Chordata; class Mammalia; order Rodentia; family Muridae; genus Rhynchomys; species Rhynchomys soricoides. The sequence goes on along the minus strand of JADRCH010000247.1, from coordinate 766,521 downwards.
GTAATTTATACAGCTGTAATGCAATAACTCACAACCATAACAAAACTAACCAACAAACCTATAAACATACAGGTTTAGTCAATGCAATGTGACCTCAGTTTTATAATACTTTTGTCTATTATAAGTGACTACATATTGTTTCTCCTTTATCTCCCCTACCAACATTTTCATTTACATGTCATACACCCAAATTTTCATTGATTTCTAAATAATGGTCATCGAACTTCAGAATCCCTATTTCTGTTTGTGACCACTTTCATTCTCAACATTTCTGAGGTAACTGCATTTGTGCTATAGCATTCAGATATGGTGAACTCTGTCTTCAAAGATAAAGGAGACAGAGACAATTACCTTCCATTTACATGTGTGAGCTTGATATTTACCTAAATTGTTGGTTTTTAAATGAGCTGACTCAGGTCTGAAAAAAAAGTATGCCAATATCAGATGAATCATAAATGACTAAATAGAATAAAAAAAAATCAATGCTAACCTTGTGGAGAAACAAAAAATATCAGTTTCCAAATACAGATTATATCTCCTTTGTGGAAATGAATGTAAAATGGATTTGTCTTATACAAATTGAAGTAATGAATGCAAGTAATAGCCTTTAAATATTTATTTTAAAGAAAATAAGAAAATTCCTTATACTAGTTTGTTTTTAGTTGTTTACACTCTAATTCTGGTATGTTTTTTAAAGGTTGAAATGTCTATTAGCTTGTTTATCCTCTGTCTTAGTTTCTGTCACTATGATAAACACTATGACCAAATGCAAGCTGAATGAGGGTAGAAAGTTTAATTTCTCTTATAGGTTACATTCTGTCATCAAGGGAAGCCATAGTGGGAATTCCAAGAAGGAGCTTAAAGCAGAAACTATGCAGGAATTCTGTTCACTGGTTTGCTTCCAGGCTCATAGTCATTAAGGATGACACTTCCTACAATATACTGGGTCAACTGACGTCAATGGCAATCAAGAAAATGCTCCACATGTATGCCCACATGCCAGTCTGATGGAGGCAGTTCATCAGTTGATGTTTCCTCTTCCCAAGTGGGTTAAGTGACAACAAAGACTATTATTACATCCATGATTAATTATTTTGGAATGAGTAAGAGAAAGTCAAATTTAAAAAGTAGTATGAATCATGGCAGCAATAAGGGATAATTGTTATGTGGCTTCCTGCTATTTATTTAATTACTGAAATATGTTATGAAAATTATTTTATATGAAGACACAAAAAAATAATTTGTTAAGCATCCTTGCTAAAGTATATAGCTCCAAATACTTAGTAACTACAAACACCATATGTTTCTTAGATCTACCAAAATCAGATTTCTGGTAAGCCTGAGTGTGTCCATCTTGTGAGAAGTCAAAGAAAGGGAAGTATAGAGTGCTTGCTTTCAGGAGAGATTATCCTAACTGCTCAAGGACTATGGGCATCTTGGAGAAATAAAAGGAATGAAGTCATTTCCCTTGTGTGTTGAAGTTATGGAGGCTGCTCATGTCTGATTTTGTGCCAAATGATAGGCTTAAAATCATATCATATACATATGATGAAATTAAAATTATATACAAATATGAATATATGTGCATCAGATAATCTCTGTGGTCCAACAGTGATGTTCAATTATTATTTGTTGGGTTCGTTTGCTTTTCCTCCCTCTCTTTCTTTCCTCTACCTTATTTGACAAACTGCCAGACTTTTGGGATTTTATAGTGATGTACATATATTAATACTTTTATGTTTAAGATAGTGCTTAATATTTGGGGGAACTTGTGTGTTACTGAGTTTTAAGTATATATGTAGCTTATTTTTGTAAATATACAAGGAACATATGAGAAAATAAAGGGTTAAACTGTAGTCTAAAATTAAAAGGCAGAGAAAGCTCATTTCCATTATTGTAGAAACAGGAATGTATTGAGTTTATAGTAAAACTATGAGATTAAAACGAGGTATATTGGAAATTTTTTAAAGTTTATGTTGATGTTGAAGTACTTCAGCCTTTTTAGGTGGATTTTATTTTTTCTGAGATGACTTTGGTGATATTATGCTGTAATTCACGGGATATATCAGAAATATATGGAGAAGCAGAAAATCATTCCTTAAAGCATAATTGATAAAAGCCTTGTAAGGGAACAAGTCAGCTAAAACAGCAAATATGGACATGGAAAGAGCTGTGCTGTGTATGAATGTGCTCAGTGAGAAAAACCAAGTAGCTTCCTGCTCCTTAGCCTTCCTCTTCTGCTTTCTCGTTCCCTTTAATACTTCTGCTGGTCCTCAGTTGCTACATCATGCCTCTGGGAATGTATGAGTCCTGATGTAGCCAGACTTGTGGCTATTAGACCAGCTCCACCTCCTCAGTCGGAGAGGAATGCCAGACAGCTTTTTAGAACCTTCAGGTTGCTTTCTGAAAGACTTCCATGGTTCATGGGCAGAAGATTCTGGAAATACAGAAAGGAGGGGTAGTGTCTTTCCTATTATTACCTGGATGTCTTTCTTGGGAGCTTTTGTTCACCTCATGACTGATGAAGAGAAGAGTTATGCCTTGGGAGCTTCCTCTTCAAACATCGCCCATCTTCTAGAAAGGACAAATAAAGGCAGAAAGCAAGTTGATTCTTGTTTTTAGAATCCATTTACTGTACATACTAGTTCGATTTTTAAACTTTTTCTAGCTTTAGCATTTTTCCCCCCTGTGGCTCTAACCAACAGTCATTTTGTCAACTCCTCCCTGGAATCATTTCCTGTAGGGACATTTTTAGAAACCAAAATAACAGCATTTACAATGTAACAGCTAAATATTCCCATAGAATATCCTGGTAACGCAAGGGTCTTTGCATGGTACCTTTTGACACTGTTCATCTAGACAGGACTGGCTGTTAGCTGCTCTTGGCTAACCAATAGACAGTTTGAAGCACTGTCCGTGGTCACTCTACATCAACGTTCTGGCTTCCAAGGTGCTGCCATGTAGTGTTTTCTTTTAATTTCAGAACACACATTTATTCAGTAAGTGCTTTTAGTAAAAAAGGGCAGTTGTGCAATTTTCTGAGAAAAATGAAGGGGAGGTATATTGTAATATCACACGGGATTATGAGATTTCACGAATGAAGTGCCAACTGGAAAAAGTCAATGCAGTTTTGAATTCTTAGAAATTTTTAAGGAAGATGATTTTAATAGAATTATTTATTTAGACACTTATGTCTTATTTTTATTATTTAAATTTAGTGTAGTCTAAACTCAGAGAGGTACTATCAAAATGCCCAAAGTCTCTACAGACAGTCAATGTCCTTAAACCACCATGGCTAAACCTCAGAAATAGATGCAGCCTCATCAAAGTGAAATAGAATGGCTCAGTATCTGGACAACTCAGGGAAGACGAGAAACTGGTCAGGTTAGAAATTAAACATTATAGATGGAGGAAACTTATTTTGTCTTTAGAGGGGAAATGTTCCATTACAGGAATTTTGACTCAAAGCACACACTTTTCTTAAAAAGTATCAGAGTTAGCATATCTTGTTTTCATTCCTTTTGATTTTCAAACATTACCTATCAGCTTACAGCTGTGACTGAGAGATATATTCTCACAGTGCTCACAGTGGAGAGACAAACACTTAAAGCTGCTCTCCTTTCTCTTGGATGAGTCCCTTTACAGAACTGGGTAAGCCAAAGCTCACTTCCAGTGGCTATGCAAGTAGATTTTGATGAATGTGTATGGGAAGTCTGCTGGATCTCCTCGCTGTTATAAAGGAAAACATAGAGCTTGATAGAATCATTTGTTTATTTATTACCTTCTCTGATTTTACATCTTTGAATGGAAATATGAAGGATGTTGGTATCTTGAAACAATGAGGTAGCTAGACATAGGACTGGGGGGGGTAGGAAAAAAGAGCTTGGTTTATTAATAACTACAATAGCCATAATATCAAATCTAGAACATCCTGCCTCTGGAGTTCTTCATATGTGGGACAGTTAATGGTCTTTACTTCTTAAGTCACACTTAGCTTTCTGTCATATATCTGCAAATTCCTAATAATGCACCCTCAGAAATTAATATGTTCTGGATTATAGCGGGCACATAAATAATCTCAGTTCAAGGTCAGGTTTTCCTTTTTAAGATTTATTTTATTTTTATGACTACGCTTTAGCTATCATCAGACACACCAGAAGAGGGCATCAGATGGTTGTGAGCCACCATGTGGTTGGCGGGAATCAAACTCAGGACCTCTGGAAGAGCAGTCAGTGCTCTTAAGCACTGCGCCATCTCTCCAGCTCCAAGTTCAGGTTTTCTAACATCTTGTTCCACTCCCTTTCTGAATATCCTTTGGCACAGGGTAATTCTATCTGAATAAATAGAATATTGTGTCCTGATTAAATCTGTTTTTTTTTTTTTTTTTTTTTTTTTGGTGTAATACATTGTATCTGTCTTCTAGAATGGTGTCTGTTGGTATCAGGAAACAGCTTTATGGTTTTAGATCGCCTCCGAATTCAGCGATGACAGTGACATCTCCCATAGGCAACAGAGACCCTTGAATCTGTTGACATGGCAATCATCATACATTTCCAGAGTCCACATGGCCCACCTCCCAACTTTATATCACAACCCAAACAAAAGGCAGACCCTCCTGACTTCTGCCCTCTCTTTCCTCCTTCATCTTCGTTGTCACATTTTGCCCCCTTTCCCCACAATAAACCTCTCACATGGAACTATATTTGGCCTGGCATGGTCTGTCTGGACGTGAGCCCTGATTATAACACACTAGTATCTATATTTAAATTAGTTTTTGAACCTACATAAATTTTGTATTTTTTGCAAAGAAAAATGTTACAAAGTAATTCAATATTATAGAATGATGTGTTTCCATATCAAAATCTTTGGTAAATGAAGAAGTAACTATTTTAAGTAATATAATGTTCATAAATGTTTGTGTCATGCTTACAAAATTAATTATAACCCATGACTTCAAATCTATCTGACATATTAGTTTAAGAACAAATAAATAGAATTACATCAAAATATAAAAGGAGGTAGGGGCCAGAGAAATGGCTTAGGTGTTAAGGTACTTCTTGCTCCTCCAGTGGACTTGAATTCAGTTCCCAGCACACATATTTGACAGCTTACCTGTAACTCTGGGAAATTCATTGCCCTCTTCTAGCATCTCTAGGCATTAGATGAGCATACTTTCCCACGTGCACATGTACATGTACATACACATTTACACATAAAATAAAAATAAATCAAGTCTTATATTTAGAAAAAAATCAAGAATCAAATAATAATACTTCAAAATACATAAAATAATCTACCAAAACTATTTCGAAATTTAAGCTCTATTCTCGATTTACCAGTTCCTTTTGCATAATGAAAGCTTTACTTAATTCCTTATCTTTGCTTTGAAACAATCATTTTATTACATCATAAAATCTAGGGTTGAAAAGATATACATTTATGTTTTTAGAAAAGATCTATCAAATCTTTTCTTTTTTTTTATGAATGACCTTTCAAAAATTCTATAGGGAACAGAGTTGATGATTTCCATATACCATAGAGACAAACAAACATATCAACAGAAGTCAAATAACATTTTTTTCCTTTTTTAAAAAAATGGATATTTTCTTTATTTACATTTCAAATGTTTTCTCCCTTTCAGGTCTCTCCTTCAGAAATCCCCTATCTCCCCTCCCCTCCCCATGCCTCTATGAGGGTGCTCCTCCACCCTCCCACCCACTCACTCCCATCTTCCTGCCCTGGCTACACTGGGGAATGGAACACCCTCAGGCTCAAGGACCTCTCCTCCCACTGATGTCCAACAAAGTCATTCTCTGCCACATATCTCCCAGCACTATGTGTCCCTCCATATGGATACTTTGGTTGGTGGTCCAGTCCCCAGGAGTTCCAGGGGATTTAGCCTGTTAACACTGTTGCTCACTCCATGGAGCTGCAAACCTCCTCAGCTTCTTCAGTACTTTCTCAAACTCCTCCATCAGGGACCCACAAGCTCAGTCCAATGATTGGCTATGAGCATCCATCTCTGTATTTGTCAGGCTCTGGCAGAGCCTCTCAGGAGACAGCCATATCAGGCTTCTGTCAGCAAGCATTTCCTGGCAACCACAATAGCATCCAGGTTTGGTGGCTGTATATGAGATGAATCCCCAGGTGGGGCAGTTTCTGGATGGACTTTCCTCGAGTCTCTGCTCCATACTTTGAGTCTCCATATTTCCTCCTGTGAGTATTTTGTTCACCCTTCTAAGAAGCACTGAAGCATCCACATTTGGTCTTCCTACTTCTTAGGCTTCATATGGTCTGTGAATTGAATTTTTGCTATTCTGAACTTTTGGGTTAATATTTACTTATCAGTGAGTATATACCATGTGTGTTATTTTGTGACTGAATTACCTCATTCAGGATGATATTTTCAAGATCCATCCATTTGCCTGTGAATTTCATTTAGTTGTTGTTTTTAATAGCTGAGTACTTCGTCAACAAGTAGAAGAATGCAAATTGATCTATTCTTATCTTCTTGTACAAAGCCAAGTGGATCAAGAAGCTCCACATAAAACCAGATACACTGAGTCTAATGGAAGAAAAAGTGGGGAAAAGTCTTGAGCACATGTGCACAAGGGAAAAGCTCCTGAACAGAACACCAATGGCTTATGCTCTAAGATCAAGAATCAACAAATGGGACCTCATAAAATTGCAAAGCATCTGAAGGCAAAGGACATTGTCAATAGGACAAAATGGCAACCAACAGATTGGGAAAGATCTTTACTAATCTCACATCTGATAGAGGGATAATATTCAATATATACAAAGAATTGAAGAAATTAGACTCCAGAGAACCAAAAATCCCTTTTAAAAATTGGGGAACAGAGCTAAACAGAGAATTCTCAACCGAGGAAACTCATAGAGCTGAGAAGCACCTAAAGAAATGTTCAACATCCTTAGTCATCAGGGAAATGCAAATCAAAACAACCCTGAGATTCCACCTCACACCAGTCAGAATGGCTAAAATCAAAAACTCAGGTGACAGCAGATGCTGGGGAGGAAGTGGAGAAAGAGGAACACTCCTCCATTGTTGGTGGGATTGCAAGTTGTTATGACTACTCTGGAAATCAGTCTGGCAGTTCGTCAGAAAATTGGAAATAGTACTACCTGAGGACCCAGCTATACCAGTTCTGGGCATATACCTAGAAGATTTTCCAACATGTAATAAGGACACTATGTTCATAGCAGCCATATTTATAATAGGCAGAAGCTGGAAAGAACCCAGATATCCTTTAACAGAAGAATGGATACAGAAAACGTGGTACATTTACCCAATGGAATACTTCTCAGTTATTAAAAATGACTTTATCAAATAACATTTTAAGAACACTTCTCATTTGTTATATAAGGGATGTATAAAAAGGCATTGTCCCCATTTATCCTTCAAGTCCTCAGAAGACATCTGTTTTACCCCAGGACATTACATAGCTATTGCATCATTCCCCAGGTCTGCTTGTTTCCATGATGCATTTCACAATGTAATGATTAATATTGATTGTGAACTTGACAGACCCTAGAGTCACTAAAGAGATGACTTTGGGCATGTCTGTGAGGGATTCTCTATATTAATTTAGGTGGGAAGAGCAACCCTAAGTGTAAGTAGTATTCACAGGCTAGGGGCCTAGATGAAACAAAACAGAACTCCCGTGGAGCATGAGCAGTCTTCATTCTGTGTCCTGACTGTAGATGTAATGGTATCACCATGACTTCTCTGCCGTAATGAATTCCACAATGGAACCTAGACCCAAATCAAACCCTTAAGCTCTTTTGTTAAGGTGTTTTATCATAGCCTGTGAAACATAACTGATGCAAATGGATTAGCTTAGGAAGGAGATAGAATTTTCATGACAATGGAAGCAGCAGAAACATAGCAAAGCTTGAGGGAAGAGAGAGAGAGAGATACAAATGTCAGACAGTGCTCCCAGCATTGGCAAACACTGCAGTACTGGAGGTGGGTTGCTTTATAAAGTGAGTTGATTTTGTTGTTGCACCAGGTCTGAAATTTATTGAGTGAATAGTTTACTGCATCAGATTATTCATAGTAAACATTTTATACATGATTATTCTCTATTGTGTTTTGAAAGGGTGGGAAAATGGGTCAATACACTATGCCCTAGTTTTCACTCAGGAAAACTATTCTCTACATTGGGAGACGTTTCTTATTCATAAAATATGGGGCTGAAAGGGAAAACAGAGTTCCAAATCTCTGTGGTAATATTTAATAATTTTTTTCTTGTGAAGTTCCTTTGATTTGATTTCAATAGTCTTTTTGAAACCTCTTTTAAACCTTTGTTTTTAAACCTTCTGCTATTAAACAGTACTCTCTTGTAGTCTCTCTCCCTTCTGGACATGGAGAACAGCTAATTTTGTGACCCTCACTTTTTAGACATTAGATCTGAGATGGAGCAGCTGTGACATATGAAGGATGGTGACAAAATAGACACACTTTGGCTTCAAAACTTAACTCTCAACCAGTTGGAGAAGAAAAAAATGTTTATTTCTTACAGAGACAAAGACACATCTGAGTTTAAGTGGAGAAATTTCTGGACAGAGTTTCTGACTTCTCTCTCTGTATCAAAAGCTCTTGAAGTTGCCTTGGGGTGGCCACAGAGTAGCCCTAGGCAGAGACGCAAGTCTTTCTTTGCAACAGCTCCTATTTCCCCACTCCCTCTCTGTAGCTAAGACATTCTTAGGCCTTCCAAGATGTTACAGTCTGTCTTTATTAGTGTCTTCTTTTGTTTATCAAATTTTGATAGTTGACATGAACACCCAAAAATGCCCCTATAATCTGTTACACCAATTATTGCTAACTCATTATACCACTTTACATTTAATTCTCAGTTTGATCACACCAATAGAAAAGAATTATGGTAATAAGACTTCTAGAAGAAATGTAGAAGTAAATCTTTACCAGTCATGGTTGGCAATGATTTATTACACATAATTCCAGAAGCGTAGAAATGAAAGAGATAACTTATCTTCAGGATGACAAGGTTTTTACTAAGGTTAAAAGCTTTTTGTACTTCAAAGTACACTATGAAGAAGGTTAAAGGGCAGATTGGAAACTAGGAGAGTTATTAATGGATCATAAATAAGATCAAAAATATCTTTGCATCTATTTTATGTAAAGAGTCCGTATCTTATTAAAAACACAACTCCACTTTCAAAAATGATAAGTACAGACATTTCTCCAAATAACAACCATAAATGACACAAGAAAACACACTTAACATAAGCATCCGCTGGGAAGAAGTGACTCCAATAAGATAATTCATGTTTATGAGAACTATTTTAATTAAAGAATAATGAAAGCTGCTGACAGAGTACGGAGGAACCTTGCTGGGAGCAGGGAAGGTGCTACCATATCCTCAGAGTATAAGTCTCTTGACATTTTACACATAAATTTTCATGGGACCACGCATTATTGTATTTATACAGAAAAGACAAATAAAAATTGGGACCTCATAAAGACAGAAAGCTTCTGTACAACAAAGAACCCCTACATTTGAGCAAGGTAGCAGCCTATATAATTAGCTTTACAAATCATACATCTAATAGAAGGTTAGTATCTGGAATACATAAAGAGCTAAAAACAATAACAACAATAACAATAACAACAGCAACAAAAAACCCAACCCTGAATGTCAAGAAAACAAGTAACCTAGTTTAAAAATGAGGAATAGAATAAACAGAGTGTTCTGAAAAGTTGAATCACAAATGGCTGAGAAACACAAAAATATTCAATATCCTGAGCCATCAGGGAAATGCCAGTTAAAACTACTCTAAGATTTTTATCTTTCCCCAGTCAGAAGGGCCAAGATCAACTAAACAAAAGACAACACATACTGGTGAAGATATGGGGAGAGGGGAACACTTGCAAATTACTACATCTACTATAGAAATCAGTGTGGAAGTTCCCCAGAAAACTGAAAGTTGATCTCTAGATTAAGCTATGCCCCTGTTGGCTATATATCCAAAGGTCTGTATGTGATAGTATAAAGATACTTGCTCAGCCCTGGATATACCAACACACCAGAAAAGGAAGACTCAGACTTAAAGTCACATCTCAAGAGGATGATAGAAGACTATAAGAAGGAAATAAATAATTCACTTAAAGAAATACAAGAGAACACAGGTAAACAACTGGAAGCCCTTAAAGAGGACGCACAAAAATCCCTTAAAGAATTACAGGAAAACACAATCAAACAGCAGAATTACAAAAAAAACCAAAATCAAACAAATGAACAAAACCATTAAGGAATTAAAAACAGAAATAGAAACAATAAAGAAATCACAAAGGTACACATCCCTGGAGTTAGAAAACCTAGGAAAGAAATCAGGAGTCATAGATGCAAACATCACCAACAGAATACAAGAGATGGAAGAGAGAATCTCAGGAGCAGAAGATACCATAGAAAACATGGACACAACAGTCAAATAAAACACAAAATGCAAAAAGCTCCTAACCCAAAATATCCAGGATATCCAGGATACAATGAGAAGACAGAACCTGAGGATAATAAGTATAGAAGAGAGTGAAGAATCCCAACTTAAAGGACCAGTAAATATCTTCAACAAAATCATAGAAGAAAACTTCCCTAACCTAAAGAAAGAGATGAACATAAATATACAAGAAACCTCCAAAATGCCAAATAGACTGGACCAGAAAAGAAATTCCTCCCATCACATTATAGTCAAAACACCAAATACACAAAATAAGGAAAGAATACTAAAAGCAGTAAGGAAAAAAGGTCAAGTAACATATAAAGGCAGACCTATCAGAATTACACCAGACTTCTCACCAGAGACTATGAAAGCTAGAAAAGCCTGGGCAGATCTCATACAGACTCTAAGAAAAGATAAATGCCAGCCCGGGCTGCTATACTCAACAAAACTTTCAATAATCATGGATGATGAAACCAAAACATTCTATGAAAAATCCAAATTTGCACAATATGTTTCCACAAACCCAGCCATACAAAGAATAATAGATGGAAAACGCCAACTCAAGGAGGGAATCTACAACCAAGAAAAAGCAAAAAAGTAATCTTTTAACAAACTCAAAATAAGATAGCCACACAAACATAAAAATAACATCTCGAAAATAACAGGAAGCAACCGTGACTATTCTTTAATATCTCTTAACATCAGAGGTCTCAATTCCCCAATAAAAGTCATAGACTGACAGACTGGATCCATAAACAGGACCCAGCATTTTGCTGCATCCAGAAAATGCACCCCCGTGTTAAAGACAAACACTACCTCAGAGTAAAGGGCTGGAAAACAATTTTCCAGGCAAATGGCCCCAAGAAACAGGCTGGAGTAGCCATTCTAATATTGGATAAAAACTACTTTCAACCAAAAGTCATCAAACAAGATAACAAAGGACATTTCATACTCATCAAAGGAAAAATCTACCAAGAAGAACTCTCAATTCTGAACATCTATGCCCTGAATTCAAGGGCTCCCACATTCATAAAAGAAACTTTACTAAAGCACAAAGCACACATTGCACCTCACACAATAATAGTGCAGGACTTCAACACCCCACTATCAGATCTTGGAAACACAAACTAAACAGAAACACAGTGAAACTAACAGATGCTATAAACCAAATGTATTTAACAGATATACATAGAACATTTCATCCTAAATAAAAAGAATATACCTTCTTCTCACTGTACCGTCTCCAAAATTGATCTTATAATGGGTAACAAAACAAACCTCAACAGACATAAAAAGATTGAAATAATACCACGCGTACTATCAGATCACTACGGAATAAGTCTGGTCTTCAATGGCAACAATAATAACAGAAAGTCCACACACACATGGAAGCTGAACAATGCTCTACTCAATAATAACTTGGTTAAGGAAGAAATAAAGAAAGAAATTAAAGTCTTCCTAGAATTTAATGAAAGTGAAAGTACAACATACCCAAACCTATGGGACACAATGAAAGAAGTGTTAAGAGGAAAACTCATAGCTCTGAATGCCTCCAAAAAGAAACTGGAGAGAGCATATACTAGCAGCTTAACAGCACACCTGAAAGATCTAGAACAAAAAGAAGCTAATACACCCAAGAGGAGTAGAAGGCAGGAAATAATCAAATTAAGGGCTGAAATCAACCAAGTATAAACAAAAAGAACTATACCAAGAATGAACAAAACCAGGAGCTGGTTCTTTGAGAAAATCAACAAGATAGATAAATCTTTACCCAGACTAACCAGAGGGCATAGAGACAGTATGCAAATTAATATAATTAGAAATGAAAAGGGAGATATAACAACAGATTCTGAGGAAATTAAAAATTAATCAGATCCTACTACAAAAGCCTATACACAAGATTGTACAATATGGAGGAAATGGACAACTTTCTAGACAGATACCAATTTCCAAAGTTAAATCAGGATCAGATACACCATCTAAACAGTCCCATTACCCCTAAAGAAATAGAAGCAGTCATTAAAAGCCTCCCAACCAAAAAAAGCCCAAGCCAGATGGGTTCAGTGCAGAATTCTATCAGACCTTCAAAGAAGACCTAATACCAATACTCTTCAAACTATTCCACAAAATAGAAACAGAAGGAACACTACATAATTCATTCTATGAGGCCACAGTTCCACTGATACCAAAACCCCACAAAGATCCAAAAATAAAAGAAAACTTCAGACCAATTTCCCTTATGATTATTGATGCAAAAATACTCAATAAAATACTTGCAAACCGAATCCAAGAACACATTAAAACGATCATTCACCACAATCAAGTAGGCTTCATCCCCGGGATGCAGGGATGGTTCCATACCCAGAAATCCATCAATGTAACCCACTACATAAACAAACTCAAAGAAAAAAAACACATGGCATTTTGTTAGATGCTGAAAAAGCATTTGAAAAAGTTCAACATCCCTTCATGAAAAGTGTCTTGGAAAGATCAGGAATTCAAGGAGCATACCTAAACATAGTAAAATCAATAAACAGTAAACCAGTGGCCAACATCAAACTAAATGGAGAGAAAGTTAAAGCATTCCCACTAAAATCAGGGACTAGGCAAGGCTGCCCTTTCTCTCCCTATCTATTGAATATAGTACTTGAAGTTCTAGCTAGAGCAATTAGACAACAAAAGGTGGTCAAAGGGATACAAATTAGAAAGGAACAAATCAAAATATCACTATTTGCAGATGATATGATCGTATACTTAAGTGACCCGAAAAACTCCACCAGAGAATTGCTACAGCTGATGAACACCTTCAGCAAAGTGGCCAGATACAAAATTAACTCAAACAAATCAGTAGCCTTCCTATACTCAAAGGATAAACGGGCTGAGAAAGAAATCAGGGAAATAACGCCCTTCACAATTGTCACAAACAATATAAAATATCTTGGTGTGACCGTAACCAAAAAAGTGAAAGATCTGTATGACAAGAACTTCAAGTCTCTGGAGAAAGAAATCAGAGAAGACCTCAGAAGATAGAAAGAATTCCCATGCTCATGGATTGGCAGGATTAACATAGTAAAAATGGTCAACCTGCTGAAAGCAATCTACAGATTCAATGCAATCCCCATCAAAATCCCAACTCAATTCTTCATAGACTTAGAAAGAGCACTTATGGTGACTTGACTGTTGACAAAGGAGCTAAAACCATCCAGTGGATAAAAGACAGTATTTTCAACAAATGGTGCTGGCTCAACTGGCAGTGTATACGTAGAAGATTCCGAATTGCTCCATTCCTATCTCCCTGTACAAAGCTCAAGTCCAAGTGGACCAAGGACATCCACATAAAACCTGATACCCTGAATCTAAGAGAAGAAAAAGTGGGGAAAAGTCTCGAACACATGGGCCCAGGGGAAAAGTTCCTGAACAGAACACCAATGGCTTGTGGTCTAAGATCAAGAATCAACAGATAGGACTTCATAAAATTACAAAGCTTCTGTAAGGCAAAGGACACTCTAATAGGACAAAAAGACAGCCTATAGATTGGGAAAAGATCGTTATCAATCCTATATCCCATAGAGGGCTAATATCCAAGGTATACAAAGAACTCAAGAAGCTAGACTCCAGAGATCCAAATAACCCTATCAAAAAATGGGGAAAAGAGCTAAACAGAGAATTCCCAACTGAGGAATCTGGAATGGCTGAGAATCTCCTAAAGAAATGCTCAACATCCTAGTCAGCAGGGAAATGCAAATCAAAACAAAACCTGAGATTCCACCATATACCAGTCAGAATGGCTAAGATCAAAAACTCAGGTGACAGCAGATGTTGACAAGGATGTGGAGAAAGAGGAACACTCCTCCATTGCTGGTGGGAATGCAAGCTGATACAAAGTCTCTGGAAATCAGTTTGGTGGACCCTCAGAAAATTGAACATAATACCACCTGAGGACCCAGGTATTCCCCTCCTGGGCATATACCCAGAAGATGCTCCAACATGTCATAAAGACACATGTTGCACTATGTTCAAAGCAGCCATATTTATAATAGCCAGAAGCTGGAAACAACCCAGATATCCCTCAAGAGAGGAATGGATACAGAAAATGTGGTACATTTACACAATGGAATACTACTCAGCTATTAAAAACAATGACTTCATGAAATTTGCAGGCAAATGGATGGAACTTGAAAATATCATCCTGAGTGAGGTAACATAGTCACAAAAGAATGAACATGGTATATACTCAATGATAAATGGTTATTAGTCCAAAAGTTCGACATACCCAAGAGTCACTTCACAGCAACCGTAGGGCTGAATGTGAGGTCCCAGATGGAGGATTTGGAGAAGGGACTGGAGGAGCTGAAGGAGTTTGCAGCCCCTAGGAGGGAGCAACAGTGGTAACTGGCCTGACCCCTCGATATTCCTGGAGACTGGATCACCAACCAAAGAATACACATGGAGGGACCCATGGTGCTGGCCACATATGTGGCAGAGGAGGGTCTTGTCAGGGGGAGGAGATGCCCTTGGGCCTGTGGGTGTTAGATACCCCAGTATAGGATAATGCCAAGGAGGGAAGATGAGAGTGGGTGGGTTGGTACATGGGGGAATACCCCATAGTAGCAGGAGAAAGGGGGAGGGAATGGGGAGGTTCCAAAGGGGAGATATATAAAGGGAAAACATTTAAAATTTAAATAAAGTATGAAAAATTAAAAAAAAAATTAAAAAAATAGATACTTGCTCATTATTGTTCATTGCTGCTTTATTAATGGCCAGAATAGGACCAGGTGTCGATCAACAGATTACTGAATAATGAAAATGTAATTTACACAGTGTAATATTATTCAGCTATTAAGAAAAAAACCTTTAAAAATAACTTTAAAATTTACAGCTAGTTTAAAAATATTTTAAAAAGTGGAAGCTAGAAACATCATCTTGGGTTAGATAACCAAGATCTATAGAGGCAAACATTCTGTGTTCCCTGTTATGTGTGGATGTTAGCCTTAAAAGCTTCAGATATGTGTAATTTATTTATTCATATATAAAAATATATAATATATAAATATGTATAAAATGAATATGTATATAATTTATACACTTATCAAAATATCTACAAGAGTTAGGTTTGTGCTAAGGGATGGGGAGGAATCTCCCAAGGAAGGGGATAGAAAATGTTCTTATAGTTGAGGAAGCTAGAAAGGTGGTATCTTAGGGTTTTACTGCTGTGAATAGATACCATGACCAATGTAAGTCTTATAAAGGACAGCATTTAATTGGGGCTGACTTTCAGTTTCAGAGGTTCAGTCCATTATCATCAAGGTGGGATCATGGCATTGTCCAAGCAAGCGTGGTCAAGGAGGAACTGGGAATTCTATATCTTCATTCTAGCTAGCTTCTAGGCAGCTAGGTCTTAAGGCTCACACCCACAGTGACACACCTACTCTAACAAGTCCACACCTACTCCAACAGGGCCATACCTTCTAAAAGTGCCACTCCCTGGGCCGAACACACACAAACCATCACATTCCACTCCCTGGCCCCCATAGGCTTGTTCAAACACATGAGTCTATGGGGGCCATACCTAGCCATAGCATAACGCAAAATACATTTAGTCCACCTTCAAAAGTTCCCATAGTCTATAGCAGTCTCAACAACGTTAAAAGTCCAAAGTTCAAAGTCTCTTCTGACACTCATCCAATCACTTAACTGTAATTCCCGATGCAAGACAGAAAACCAGCTGGGCAAACTCCAAACTCTCCATCTCCATGTCTGATGTCAAAGCACTATTCAGATCTCCAACTCCTTTTTGACTGCAACTAACTTCTTTCTCCTGAGGTAGAGCAGCTTTCCTCAGCAGATAGCCCATGGCTTTGGCATCTTGAACATCTTGGAGTCTTCAAGGAATCTTCAGTGTGACAGCTTCTTGTTTCAATGCCTGTGATCCACACATGATCTTCTGGACTCTTCCAAAGGGCTGGTATCAGTTCTCCAGCTCTGCCCTCTGTAGCACTGTAAGCTTAGTTTGATCCACTCCACTGCTGCTGCTGTTTGTGGTGATCATTCCTTGTTACTGGCATCTCCAATACACTGGATCTTCTGCTGCAACTAGGCTTTACCAATAGCCTCCCATAGGCTGTCTTCATGGTGCCAAGCCTTAAATCCTTTGCATGGCACCTTCAATCCTGGGCCATCAACTGTAACTGAGGCTGCACCTTCTCCAATAATAAGTTATCAAATACCTACTAACAGGCAAAATTCAATATTGTAGACGTATGTAGATCTTGTATCCATAACTGAGTCTTGTATAAAGGTCATAATTTTAAAATTATGTAATTGAAAAGAACAGCAAACAAAGAGACAAGAAGTAGGGGGGAGGACACACACATACACACTCAGAGACAGAGACAGTGAGGAAGAAAGGGAGAGAGGGAGAGGGAAGGAGGGAGAGATAATGAAAGGGGGGGAGAATTGGGAGTTGAGAATATCTTAGGTTTTCTATTGACATGATCCAAAACAATGCAGAAGATGAATTTTTTTCCATTGAGGTTTCCTCTTCTCAAAGACTGTATATCATGGCAACTTGACATAAAACTAGCCAGCACAAGAGTCTCATAAAAAGCTTTCATCATGCATACAGTTATGAAATTTATTAAAGGCATAAAAGTGGTGGAAAGGCATACTCTATTCTAGTTACTTCAGCCAGCTGGCAACTTGACACAGAGTAGAGGTATCTGATGGAGTTATAATTGTGGTATTTCCTCTGCCAGACTGACCTGTAGGCATGTCTATGGGGCATTATTCTGATTGTTAACTGCTGTAGGAATGTGGTACCAGGGGAAGTAGAATGCCTAGGCAGGAGGTTCTGGGCTGCATAAGGAGCTGGCTGAGCAGATGGTAGGGAGCAAACCAGAAAGACCAAGCCATTAAGCTGGTTTCTTCCACAGTTCTTATCTTTGCTCTGTTCAAGTTCAGGGCCTGCTTTTTCTCATTAGTGAAAATGTAAGCCAAACCAACCCTTTCCTCCACTAAGTAGCTTTGGCCATGATGTTTACCATGGCACAGAAACAAACTAGAAAACATAGCATGTTTTAGGAAGCAAATAGTACAAATAATAAATTTTCTCAAACAAATTAAGAAATTTGATTAAATTCTCATCAAATGTTCTCAAGGACTTTTCTGCAATGATGTTGGGGGGTCCTGCTGCTAAAGGCTGTAGGCTACCATGTCAGGATAGCTTTCTGAGATAGGTGCAAAATGGAGGACTCCTTTTCCTCAGCGGTCTCTACCTAACCTTATTTGGAAGATGTCTCTGATCATTAATGCCTGGCTTATCTGGTATGCGACCTTTCACACAGTTCCCTGCAAATGCTCTTTTCTTGCTGCTCATATGATAATCAGGTACTGTATGTCCACCCAGATGATAGGAGTGTGCTGCCTAATACATATGAAGCATACTATGAACACTTATTAGGCAATTCCCTAGTTGTCTCCCTCTTACTGCATATTCTTCCCACCCATAGAAAAAAGTTGAACTGCTTCTCTGAAGATGATCCCGGAAGTCTGTTACTCCATCATGCTGTCTGAACCCTGCTCCCTGCCTTTGCTCTCCTTTCCTTCACAGGCTGGAATAAGTAAAAATGTAGTTATATTTTTTAGAGAAACACTTGCATATGAGTGTACAGGTATTTAAGTTGCATCATATATAAAAAGAAGAAACATAGAAGAAGAAGAAATAACTGCGTACCAGTACAGGAATGGATAAGTTAAATGTGGTAAATCTATAAAATAAAGTGTTCAATGCAGAAAGCAAATTGCTCATTATGTTTATATATGGTAACAAATATATAAAATTTCAAGACCCAAATATTGTTAAAGACCCAAACATATTAATTTGTGCATGTTAATAGAGTAAACTAATATATTTTTACATAGAGATGAATCTATTAAAGAGAGATGGTGACTAGAGCTAGAGTTGAAACTAAAATACTTTATTAAAATCAAGTCAAATGGAACAAAGGCAGGTTAATATTAACATTAGACTGGGACAATGTACAATTTACTTGCTATTTTGCTTTCTGCATTTCTGAAATAAACAAAAATTGATTTGAAGAGCTTTTAATAGTGTCCAGCTTTTCCAAATAGGCTGAGCTGAGTCCCATATTGATTTAATTTTTCACATGAATATTTGCCATACCTGAAAGCTGGACATATGGCAAATATAATATTCTGTCTTCCTGACAGAGGGATGAACCAGATATTTAATGACTTTTAATTACGTTCTGCTAATTCACAATAAGTAGGTCTGGAAATGAAATATTTTTGCCAATGACTTGAGAGTTGAGCTGTCACATAGTATGTTAGAATATAGTACTTAGCCTTAATAGTTTCTACTATCATGCAACATAATAAATATACTTATATATTTTGTTACAACTGCTTCTTCTGGTAAGCTAGGTTGACTCCAGAAAACAGTGGAGAGAAAAACAGGGCAGGAAGTTGCTCTGGGATTACTTCTGACCTTAGTAAGCCTTGGCAAGCAGTGTGACATAATGGTGAAATAGTAGTCAGTGTCTTTAGAGATGAATTACAGTTTAATTCCAAGTTCTTAACATTTCTTGTTTCATTTCCTCTCTTCCCTGTCCTTTTCTTCCTTCTTCCTCTCTTTTTTCCTTTTAGTGTTGAGGATGGAAGTCAAGGCCTTGCACATTTTAAGCAAGCTGTCTACCACTGAACCATGCCATTAGTTCCCTCAAAACTGCTTCTCAACAATTCAGTTCAGTAATTACTGAGTACCTAGTCTATAATGACCATTTAGTTATCCTGTGGGCATGTAACAGGAAAAAGTAGCTGTCTTAGTTAGGGTTTTACTGCTGTGGACAGACACCATGACCAAGGCAAGTCTTATAATGTACAACATTTAATTGAGGTTGGCATACAGGTTCAGAGGTTCAGCTCAGTATCATCAAGGTGGGAACATGGCAGCATCCAGACAGGCATGGTACAGGACGAACTGAGAGTTTTACATCTACATTTGAAGGCTGCTAGCAGAATACTGACGTCCAGGCAGCTAGGATGAAGGTCTTAAAGCTCACACTCACATACTCCTACTCCAACAAGTCCACACCTACTCCAACAGGGCCACACCTTCTAAAAGTGTCACTCCCTGGGCCAAGCATATATAAACCATCACAGTGGCATATCCCATTCTTTGAAAGAACTCACTATCTGGTGATGCCTGAGCCTTTTCCATAAATAGGCATTGTGGCAAGTTTAGAGTCACTTCATACCACACATAAATAAGTCATTAATAGTGATTGTCTAGAAGCTACCCTTCATTTGACTTCATTCTACTAATTGTGAAGCTGGGAACAAGCTCTCTCCAGCAGAAATCCTGATCAGTCTTGGACTAATTCAGAAGTGCTGGGCTGTAATGGTATCTAATCAAGAAAAAAATTTCTTCCTTCTCCCTCACTCTTACCCTACAGTGCATTGTATTAAGACACATGGCTTAGTTTCTTCCATCCGGAATGTAAATATTCTCAGATATACTCTAGGAATCCAGTGAGGTTTCTGCCTCTGAAACTTGAAGTGACCATAGTGCAAAGTGATCCCACCCCTTCCTGATCACTCCTGACTGGTTCCCTTATCCAGGATCAAGGCAATCAAGACCTATTGATCCTAGCCCTGGAGGGAAGTAGCAGAGCTGTCTGGTGCTGGTATCAATCTAAGATTGTGAGGAGTGGTTCTTAGCCATAGGCTTTCCCATTCTCTGCTCTTTCTAGGGGAATACTGTGGAGCTTAAGTCTCCTTGCAATTTCCTTTTTTTGTTTGTTTGTTTGTTTTCTTTTAGTGAAAATAGATTCTTTCCACAGGAAGCTCAACAGAATCAATTATCCTGGGACTCCCAGAGACTGAACCACCAACCCAAGAGCCAGCATGAGCTGGACCTAGGACTTTGCACATATATAGCAGATGTGCAGCTTGGTCTTCATGCGTGTCCCCCAACAACTGGAGTGGCAGCTGGGCTGTCCCTAAATCTATTGCCAGCCTGTGGATCCAGTTTCTCTAACTGTACCTGGGCATCCTCGTCTGGCCTCAGTAGGAGAAAATGCTCCTAGTCCTGCTGTGGGCGTTGGGGTGATGGGTGGGGACAGGGTTAGGAATGGAGAGACGGGATGAGGGTGATACACATAGGGGTGTTCCCCGTTCCCAGAGGAAAAGAGTATCGAGGAATGAGGGGAGGATGTGCTTGAGGGAGTACTGGGAGGGGAAGACTGATCTAGAGATATAAAGCAAATAATAAATAAATTTAATAAAAGAAAGAAAACAGATTCTTCTCTCATACAAACAGTTTCTCCCTTCCACTCTTCTCAGAAGTCCTTTCTCCCAGATCTCTCTCCATTTCCTCTTCAGAAAAAAGCAAGTCTCCTAGAGACTACAGCCAAACAAGACAAAACCAGATATAACACAAGGTGAAAACCCTCCAATCAAGGCTGGCCAAGACAACCCAATAGTACAAAAAGAGTCTCAAGAGCAGATAAAAGAGTAAGAAATACACTTGCTCCCATTCTTAGGAGTCCCACAAAACCACCAAGCTAACATCCATAACATATATGAAGAGAACCTAGTGCAGGTTTATACTTTCTTTTGCATCAAAATGTACTAGACTATTAGAGTCTTTACAGTAATTTTTATGATTCAGCTATTAATTTGATATTAATTTAATTTGACTAGTTTCCAATTATGCTCAGATTTGCACAAATGAAGCAGAATCTTCAGACAGGATGAACCCTCTGCCCAAGTTACTCAGCTCACAATGGGTGGAGCTGAAATTCACACCCAGCTCTGTCTGTCTTCAGACTTCATATTCTTACTCATTGTGCTATATTTTGGTTGGTTTTTGGATTTTCCCCCATTGGGAAATATTTAGGCATATTTAGAAACAGTTTTGTGGAAATTCCAAATACCACAATGGTCAGCTCTGTTTCCCTTTTAAGACTTATAATTTGGTGATGCATCCAGGAAAAGTGGCTGTCTTTACCAGGCTCTAAGACCTTGCCTTCAGCTTATGTGTTCCCTGGCCAGGTCCAGTTCTGGGTGCCTAGGACATCCTGTAACCTAGCAGGGATGGGAGAAGGCTACCTGTGCACACTTGGCTGTCTAGGATTGTCTCCCTTTGGGACTCTGGGGACCTTCTTTTCTGCCAGTGTAAGCTGGATCTGAAGAGTGCTGAATGGGAGCACTTGCACTAAATTTCTCTTAAGTTTTGAAAGTATCAAAGGGTCACAATGGAGGAAAAGTAACCTAAAATGTTTTATGTTTGTCCAAAATGCACACAAAGGCATTAGATTTCACACAAACCCAAAATTATTTATCTAAATTCAGGTTTAACTGGGTGGACAGTTTTGTTGTTGTTTGTTTTGTTTTCTGTGGGGCCAATATTAAGACAATGTAGTTATCACCATCATTATTGACTGGACCTGGTTTCCTGTCCTTTTTTGACTTGAGGAAAGATCCAGTATATATTCCTTAATACAATGATACAAAGCAGCCAAAGTTTTCTTGGAGGAGTAAGCTGAAAGGCCACCTCTTTCCTAATCTCTTAGCATTTAGCAAGAGTCTTGGACAGCACTATTTACAGTATCCAAGTTGTAGAATCAGCTTATGTTGCTGTAATCAATGAAGAAGAAAATATGGCATATGTATGTATGTATTGTACAACAACATCATATCACTCAGCTACTAAGGAGAATGAAATTTGCAAGAAAATGGATGAACTGGAGATTACCATGTTATACAAAACAAGCTAAACTCAGGTAAGCACCACATATTTTCTCTCACATGTAAAACTTAAGAAATTTGTAAAAATGAGAAGAGTGAGAAGCTGTTTTTGTATGAATGCTTCCAGCTTACAGTCCTTCCACTGCTTATTCTTGTGCTTGAGTTACACCTGTGATAGTATTTCTCAGGGAAGGACCGGAAGCTTAGTGATCAGGTCAGGTGATATTGCTGAAGTCAGTGGCATTCAACAATGATCCCATTGACTCCAGGTCTATGTAAAGCAGGGGTCCCACACTGGGCAATGGGCCAAGATGGCCTTGAGCAGTACAGCACTGTGAGGGGATAGCAATGGGAGCTGAGAGGCTGACGTATGTACAAGATCTATCTCTGTCTCTGTCTCTGTCTCCGTTTCTCTCTATCTCTATCTCTAATCTCTATCTCTAATCTATCTCAATCTCAATCTCTATCTCTATTTATCTATCTACCTATCTTTTCTTTCAAGACTTCAGAAATAATTAGAATGAAAATATCCAATTCTTCAGAAAGTTTCTGTATTTGTACATTAAAAACTAAAGACACCTGGGATATACTGAAAATCCCCCCAAGAGCAAATCCAACGTTGAAGATTCAGCACACTTACTGACTAGATAGACTATCTTGATTGTGGAGAGTCGAGATATTGCAGATTAAGAGATAAATGATTCTGGCTGATTATTAATCCGTCTAGTAGCCAAGTAACATTACTTCTGTATCTGGCCTAACACCAGCATTCTCCTACCTGGCAGGAACTTTTCAGTGTGTTAATTAAGCAAATCACATCCCACTGATACAGCAGCTGAGAATGCTATCCTGATGTCTGAAGATTGTGACCCAGATGTCTTCACACACTTACTTGATGTCTCTGGAGTAACTTTGGTAAGCACATTGAAGGTAAGCATGTTCCTTTTGTTCTAAGGCTGTTACAACGCTTATGTCATTATTTCCATCATGGAACAGCTCAAGGTAACCTGACTCTGCCCTTGGGTTATGGTCACTCATACTTGGCTCAGAATAAACATCTTTTCTTTTAAACCATGCTGAGCTGAACTGAGATGAGCACAGCTGAGCTGAGCATGACTGGACTGCATCACAAGGCCTGAAACCATATACTGGAAATTATCTCCAAAACGTAAACTCATCACCACCGACTCATTTTTAGCATGTCTGTATTTTCTTAATGTGGCTTTGAAAATTTGTTTTATCCCTGTAAACTTATTTACAGAGATATTAGTATTTTATTTATAAAACCATGTCCATATTTTTAGTAATTAAAAACTACTTTCCTGGAGGAGAGCAGATCCCAGAGAGTCCTGAGAGCCTCCCTTACCTGCCCCCCACCCCCACTGCCAACAGCCTAGTCACCATCACTGCAACCATGAGCAGTGAGGCTGAAACCCTGCAGCCACCCTCAATGCTGCTGACACCAAGCCTGGCTCCACGGGCAGTGGCATGGGTAGTGGTGGCCCAGGAGACCTCAGCTGTTGGCAGGGACAAGAAGGTCACCTCAAGGAAGGTTTTGGGAACAGTAAAATGGTTCAATGTAAGTAACAGATATGGTTTCATCAACAGGAATGACACCAAGGAAGACATATTTGTATATCAGACTGCTATAAAGAATAACCCCAGGAAGTACCTTCTCAGCATAGGAGATGGAAAGACTGTACAGTAGAAGTTTTCTGGACCCCTACACTGATGGGCTAAGGACCTGGATCTCCCATCTCAGGGGCATACATAAATTGAGACCTTGTGCAGTTGGTCTCTCAACTGGGGGTGTCTGCATCCTATGCCTCTTCCTCCCATCCCCTTTTCTGGGCATGAGATTGGTGAGCATGAGGCTTTTCCATAACATTCTGGCAAGCCCCCCTTTACCTCTTAGTTCTGGATGTCCCAGGTGTCCAACCCGGCCACCAGGTCACACTGGTTGAAAGTTTGGGGGCACCAGGTGAAAGAGGGGTGGTCTTGGGTTACCTATTTCCCTGTTCTCTGCCATAGAAAGATGGAAAGTCCTGCTGGTATTGATCAGTCCTAGAGCAGGGGCCTCGAGCAAAGCCTACTTAATTGCCTCAAAAGCCTGCTGCTCTTCTTCCTCCCAATAGAATGGTTATACATTTTTAGTCAGGGGGTAGAGGGGAGCAGCCAATTCAGCAAACCCTGGGATCCATAGCCAGTAGAATTCAGCCATGCCCATGAATTCCTGTACCTGTTTGGGGCTCTGTGGAAGAAGGATGTGCAGGGTGGTCTCCTCTTGAGCATTGGGGAGCCAGTGCCAGCCGTCTTTCAGCAGGTAACCCAAATAACTTACTTTTCTCTGGCAGATTTGGGCCTTCTTGGATGAGGCTCTGTATCCTAATCCTCCCAGTTCCTCCAAGAGGTGTTTAGTCCCCTCTAGACAGTCCTCCTTGGTCTCAGCCACAATTAATAGGTCATCTACATACTGGATAAGGGTCACTCATGGATTGGACTCACAGTAGATGGTAGATGGCAAGGTCCTGGTGTAGGGCCTCATCAAAAAGGGTGGTGAGTTCTTGAATCCTTGGGGTAGCCTGGTCCATGTGAGTTGTTCCATTACCCCCTCTCTGCTCAGGATCCTTTCACTCGAGAGCAAAGTAGTCCTGACTTGGGGGGTGGGGGGGTTAATGTTAGGCAGAAGAAGGCATCCTTGAGGTCTAGGATTGTGTACCAAGTCCTAGAGGGTGGCAAGGAACTCATCAGGGTATATGGGTCAGGCACAGTGGGGTGTATGTCGGCAATTTGCAGGTTTACCTCTCGTAGGTCCTATACTGGGTGATAGTTTTATGTCCCAGATGTCTTTACAGGTAGAAGAGGAGTATTCCAAGCCAATTGGCACTTCCACAGAATCCCTTGTTCTAGGAGCTTGGTAATGTGGGGCCTAATTCTGTCTTGGGCCTCTCTTGACATCAGATATTGGTGCACAGACACAGAGCTTGGGCTCTGAGCTCCACATGGATGGGGGGCTGGTTGGTGGCTCTCCCCATCCCTGTTGTCTCCGTTCAGGCCGGGGGAAAGGCCTAAAGCCACCAGTCTAGGTCTTGAGGTGCCTTGTCTGAAGTCTCAAACAGCCTCTATTCATCCTCTAGCCTAAGAATCAGGACTTGTAGTGGTTCTCCCTGGGGACATTTAACTTGGGGCCCCTCTGGGAGGAAATAGATCTGGGCTCTTATTTTGGTGAGCAGGGTCCAGTCAAGGAGGGGATAGGGACAATCTGGGATAACCATAAAAGAATGAGATACCCAGCCCATGCCCAGATCAACTGATCTTTGTGTAGTCCATGAATATTGGTTGGTTCCAGTGGCACCTTGTACCCATGATGTTTTTTTAGACATGGGGCCATTCGTTTGGAGAAAGACTGAAAGTTGCACCCTGGTGTCTACCAGAAACTGAGTAGGCTTCCCCTCCATCTTTAGAATTACCCTGGGTTCAGGGAGGGGTTCCGAACCCCTAGTTGCTTTTCTCAACCAAGGCTAGCACCTTCTGGATCTGGGGGCATTTCTCCCAGTCTTGGGACTTTTCTCCCTATTTCTTTTTGTTGGGGCATTCCTAGGCCCAATGGCCATACTCCTTACAGTAAGCATATTGGTCTTTCTCAGGTGGGGGCCTCTGTCTCCCAGCCTGTGGTTCCTGGTCCCCTCTGTTTCCCCTGACTACTGTTGCTAGAATTCTCTGTACGTTCCTGTCTTGGTGCTTTTCTTTCCTAAGTTCTTTCTGTTCTGCCTCTTCTTGCTTTCTTTCCTCCTTTTCTTCTTCAGTTTCCCTGATATGATGGACCTTCTCTGCTACCTGTACTAATTCCTTCATAGAATTATCTTGAAATCCCTCTAGTCTCTGAAGTTTCCTCTTAATGTCTCTCACAGCCAATCTATGAATGCCATGGTTACAGTGGCCTTGTATCCTTCAGTACCGGGGTTATAGGGTGTATATTTGTGAAATGCCTCCATGAGTCACTCAAGGAAAGGCCAAAGGTGATTCATCTGAGCCCTGCCTCACCTCCCTTACCTTGGTCAAATTGGTGGATTGCTTCACAGTTCCCTTGAGACCTGCCAGCAGATCCTGGTGGTAGACTTTTAGGTGCTCCTTACCTGTAGCCTTGTTAAAATCCCAGTTTGGTCTAGTCAGAGGGAACCCATTATCGATGACCTCCTGGTCAATTGAGGGTACCCCTGTAGCCAAGGGGACATTCTTCCTGGCTTCTTGCATGATTCTCTCTTGCTTTTCAGTTGTGAAAAGCAACCTAATGAGTTGCTGGATATCATCCCAAGTGGGCTGATGTGTAAACAAGACAGTCTCAAGAAGACTAATCAACCCTTTAGGGATGTCTGAGAAAATGGGGTGCTGAACCTTCCAGTTATACAGGTTGGCCAAAGAGAAAGGTCAATACTGCATGGCCTTATTTCCATCCCTATCTGTAGTACCATAGGCTCAGAGGGGGAGAGCTACTGTTGTCTTTGGAAGGGTGGCTCTATTGCTCCAGGTGCCCATAGAGGGACCTGGATCCCCCTCAGGTCGTTGAAGTGAGGGGTAGAAGGATGCCGGGGATGGGACCGACGTGGCAGCATCTGACAGGTGTGTCAGAGGGAGCAATAGGGGTAAGGGGAGGGGTGTACGGAGGAGGAGAATCCAAGAGGAGAAGTTCTACTGTTCCCAGATCCTGGAGAACATCCTTCTTCTGGTCTGACTTTGTGGGCGGCACAGTCTGTGCCTGGAGCGCCAGAATCCTGCTGGGAAGGAAACCCTGAATCCAAGAGGGAAGGTCAGTTAATAAGTGTCTCCAGACCACAATATAGGGTACCTAATTGGGATGGGTAGCAGACCTAGCCCTGAAGACCTTCTGCTGGATGGCCACAACTATGTGGATGTCAAAGGTCTCCTCTGGAGGCCATCCAACTTTGAAAGCAGGCCATTCTGACAAGCACAATGTCTGGAGCTTCTTTTTCTTTACCTCCAGTGACAGGTTACATGCCCACTGCTGGAAATCATCCCAATGACTCAGGACAATCCCCAGCAGAGTGGAGTGTTGCTATACCATGTAAAAAAAAAATTCATCAGTCTCAGTCCAAGAACACATAGAAAGACAATCAATATTCAGACAAATTGCCCCTGTCATGGGCAAAAGACTCCAGTTAACCAGATGAGGTGGCCAGCTCACACCAGGCTGGGTATAATTAAGGGGAGTCTCCCCAACATCTTCCATGGGATCTGGGGCATCCCCCAGGTTCCCTACAGTTGCTATGTTAAGGCACGTTTGCCTGTCACTCTTGACCACCCCAAAACACTGTGGGTTCTCTGAGCCCCGAGATGCTTGCTAGTAACCTAAAAGTTCAAACAGACTTACAGACTCAGACTTTGACAAACAGCAAGACAAACAAGAACAATGGTACCTGCTTGAGATCTCTGATACACCGTTTTGGTATGTTCCCAAGGGAGATCAATTCCCAGCAAATGCACTAAATGTAAGACACTGGTGAGCCTTAACTTACTGGAGACTCTCCCCCCAGTGAACACTGCATAGTCAGGGATTGATGCAATCAATACTAGCCCTCCACCCCCAAGTGAACACTGCAGAGTCAGGGACCCATGCAATCAGCAAAAGGAATTTATTATTCCAACACATTGGGGCATCCTGCACCCAAAGGAGAGATCGTGACCCCAGGTGGCCCATTTGGCAAGTCTTTATACAGTTTTCAGAGCAACAGCCACTAGGCACAATGTGATTTGCAGAACAGTGTGACTTTTAAATTGATTGGTCCTTAGAAAATGAGGTGGCCAAGACTCCCCTTGTCTATAGGTAGCCAACGGTTGGTCTGGCCTACAGAATGTGTCTACTGCTGCCTCCCCTACCTGTAGGTGGCTGGATGGTTGGTCCCCTACCTGTGGTCTGAGGAATGTAATTAGCCTCTTCCTTCTGGAAAAGAGAGGTGCCTACCTATGAGTTCTGTGACCTTTTTCTTCTAAGAAGAGAGGGGTCTGGTGGAATTTTCCAAAGGCTCTGAACTGACCTCTTCACAGCTAAGAGTTCCAGAGACAGAGAGTGTCTGGGGGGTGAGTTGGAAGGAAGATGGCAGTGGACGTGAATTAGTGTGGCTATGACCAGCCACAGGTTATGATATCATAAAGGTTAGAATTTTGGGATAATTTGTCTACTCTAGGTAGGTAACTTTTACCATTATCAATTGGCTCTGAAATTATTGTATTGGCATCTTATAAATTGTGCTTTTATTGAAACATAAACTTGATTGGTTAACTATATGCTTAAGAGTTTTAATTCTACCAGGTAATTGGGTGTTGAGATGGCTGACCATGGGGTGGGCAGTTATTACGTGAGCCTGGCAGCAGAGATCTGCCAAGGGACTCAGCTCAGGAGAGTTGGCGGCCGAGAGAATGAGATCACCAGTTGTTGGCTCAAGTGTAGGAAGGTGCTGGTTCTCTTTTTAATATTTCTTGCAACACGGTTTGGTCATCCAACAAGAAGAAATGGATGTGAAATTCCAGCAGTAAGAAGTGGACAAAGATTGCAGCTGAAGCCTTAAATGCTTGCTTTTTGCTCATGGACCAGATACATTCGAACTACCAACATTATGTATGCAGCATGGGGATGGGATTACTTTTACCTAAAGATGTCTCTTTTTGGTAACGACAAACATGTTTTTTAAGAGAAAAAAAAAAGGCCGATTTTTTTTCTCAATACACTTTTAACAATTTAGAAGTTGTTTCATATCTGGTCAAGTTGAGATTTTTAAGAACTTCATTTTTAATTTGTAATAAAGTTTACAACTTGATATTTTCAAAGAAGCCAAGAAACTGCAAGCACCTGTTAATGAAGGTTAATAATAATGATAATAACAACAACAACAACTGCTTT
Organism: Rhynchomys soricoides; assembly: GCA_019843965.1. Lineage (NCBI taxonomy): Eukaryota > Metazoa > Chordata > Mammalia > Rodentia > Muridae > Rhynchomys > Rhynchomys soricoides. The sequence goes on along the minus strand of JADRCH010000247.1, from coordinate 737,354 downwards.
CCTCTTTATTTGTCAATTATTTCCTTGTACATTCCCAATTTTCCTTAAAGCCTGTTTTCAATTCCATATTTTTTATTTTGTACTTAAATATTTTTAATTTTACTTTTAAGGCCTTCTTCATCCTTGAATCCTGATTTTCATTTGAGATTTGTTGGTTGTTACCCAAAACAATTTTACCTATCATTGTTACTTTTAATATTTTTATTAATTTTTTTAATTTATTCATTTTACAGCCTGATGGCAAGCCCCCTCCTTCCCTTTCTCCTCTTCCCACATCCCCTTCCCTCATTCTCTCTTCCCTTTTTCCTCAGAAGCCGCCCATGGGTACTAACCTACCCTGACACATCAAGTCACAGCAGGGCTAAGTGCATCCTCTTCCACTGAGGCCAGATAAGGCAGTCCAACCAGAGAAAAGGGATTGAAAGGAAGGCAGCAGTGTCAGGGAAAGAATGCTCTGCCCCCACTCTAATTGGTAAGGGATCCACATAACGACTAAGCTTCCTATCTGCTACATGTGTGTAGGGGATTTTGGTCCAGCCCATGAATGCTCTTTGGTTGGTGGTTCAGTCTTTGTGAGCTCCTATGGGGCCAGATAGTTGACTTTGTAGGTCTTCTCGTGGTGTTCTTGACACCTCCAGCCCCCTCAGTCCTTTCCCCACCTCTTCCAGAAGACTCCCTAAGCTCTACCTATTGTTTGGCTGTGAGTCCCTGCATCTATTTCCATCAAAATTATAAAACAAAACAAAACACCATGTTGCACTTTTCAAACAATCTTCAGGAAAAAAACAAAACAGGAAATTAGAGGTAATTCACAATTCAACTATCAGGCATAATGAATTTTAATACTTTGGAGCAAATGCCTTTAAGGTTTTTCACTGTTCTTTCTACATACACACACACACACACACACACACACACACACTTGCACATATGTATATATATGTATACATGTACATATGTATATATAGAGAATCATACTATATATTTTTCAGAGAAAAATTAATGTCAGAAGTTCATATTTATATCAACATTTTTGATAGGTTCACCATTTAACTATTTGGCATTTAAACTTATTTTAAAATTTTTAATTTTTATATTAAAATTATATACATTTACAGGACACACAAATGGTGTTTTGGTACATGTTCAGAGTATATAATACTTAAATTGGGCTAAACTTGTTCATGTTATATATTCATCATTTTATATACTGTATCATACTTAATTTAAACTATTCATTATTGAACATTAAAATTGTTTTCTGTTTTTAAAATCAATATCTTCATAAAATAAATAATGAATGATAAGTACTTAATAAGATAGTTACTCAACAGAAATGTTGCATTATAGATGATTTACATAGTTTGTTGTGTAATAAACACCTGAATTTTGACAAAGAAGGGAAAAATACACTCTGGAAAAAAACAGCAACCTCAACAAATGTTGCAGCTCAGACTGGATGATTGTGTAGAATGCAAATAGATCCATACTTACCATTGCACAAAACAACTTTAGATGGATCAAGGACCTCAACATAAGGCCAGATAAACTGAACCTCATAGACTAGAAGCACATTGGCATGGGACAGGACTTTACGAACAGAACACTCATCACAGGCACTAAGATCAAGAATGAATCAATGTGAGCTCATGAAACTGAAAAGCTTCTTCAGGCATGATGGCAGCCTACAAAATGGGAAAAGGGCTTTGCCAATTATATAGCCAGTAAAGGGCTAGCTGGAATATATAAAGAACTAACAAAACTGCACATTAAGAAAACAAATAACCCAATTAAACATGGAGTAAACAATGGTAATCTATATGTATTATATATTTATACAGATGTGTGTTTTATTTATAAATGTGTACATATTTTTAACAACTGAAAATTGTTTTATTTATATTTTTTTATTTTGTCATTAAAAATTACATTTTGAAAATCTTTTGACCAATTAACTTATGTAAGTATGTTTTATATATGAACATATTTATTGTGCATTTAAATCATTAAAACAATAGCACCTGACACAAAATAAATACAAACTTAATACTATTTTATACTTAATTAAACATTTTTGGCTGTTTTTTATTTTGCATGACTCATAACAACCAATATATAATGTCAAGGAAAATGAATGAGTGTGTCATTTTTCCACAACACAGCAAACCATAGAAGATGTAAAAAAAAAAAAAAAGATATTTCATTAATGCAGTATAATGTTTCAAGCTCTGTTAAATTTCTTTCTTTGACAGACAGATATATGTAAACTTATTAAACTCACCAGGTTTATTAAATGTGAGTAGAAAGTTGAGTTTCAGAGACCCCATGTGTGAAACTTACAGAACAATGGCATATCATGAAGTATAATCATATGTAAGATTGAACTGCCTTATTTCCTTGTAAAACACAGCAAAGGAATCTTGTTGATAGAATGATCTTATCTTCAAATGAGCTCATTTGAATAGTGCACAGACTCTAAGAGTACTCTTGAAGTACTTTAAATTTTATTCATCGTTGATTAAGATGTGTCTTAGTAGTAGCAATTCATTGATGAATTTTCATGTAAATAGTATACTCTATTATTATGTTCTTTGCAGGGACAAATAAGAACATTTTGTTTATAAAATTATTTGACCCTTTGCTAGTAAGAGAATCTTATTTAGCTTATGCAAGAAAGTGAACAGCAACAACATCAACAATAATAACAAAACCAAAAAAGCTTTTCAGAGGGTGCTCCTATTGAAGGACCGTTAAGAAAGGTAGCAAGGAAGAGTTGCCCATTTCTACGGTAATCAGTTGGGTCAAGGATTAAGTTCTGTCTTTACTAAGCTGATTCAATGGTTATAAAGCTCCTGCAGTTAATTTTACACCTTCAACTTTATCTATGAAATAGTGCTTATTTTAAAAGAAACCTGGTAGTCAGAGACTGCACAGTGTCTAGATTTACACAATAGGCATCTGCCTAATATTAGTTCCTAAAATTCTGACCTGAGGTACCTAGTAACGGCATCATTGTCATGTTGCTTCCTGTCTAGGGTGGAATACCTTTTACAAATATACTTTTTTTTGTGGCAGCCTCTTTCATCTTTGAAAACATCTCTGCTGTCCATTCTAGAGCCCATGATAAAAGAGAAAGATCACTATGTCTGCCAGGGCTCTAATCTCTGACTTTCCAGCTTCTAGAGCTGCAAGACACAGGGTGTTTGTTTGTTTGTTTGTTTTGTTTTGTTGATTTTTTTTCTTTTTGTAATCATTTTGTTAGTCTTTTATCAGCAAATTTTGTTCTTTATACTGTGTATTCTGGCTGCTCTTTCCCACTCTCTCCCATTTTTCTCCCCTCTCCCTACACACCTCTCTTCTCTGCTTACTAGTTTTGTTTTTGTTTAGAGTTTTAATAGGACTGCATGTGCGACCCTGAGTTTCGTCCTAACCACAAAAGCCTGATGGGCTTAGTAGTGGCTATACAACTGGTTACTATGTCTCTTGGCCTCACCCGTGCCAGAACTCATTAGCAGAAGGATGAGCTATGCCGCCATGAGAGCCTTCCATTTCACAGATGACTTTAGGGAAGACAGATATCTGTGAAACCTGTGCCAGGATTCACAAGTACTGTGAGTTCATGGTTACCGTTTCGAAGCCCCTTTCCCCGATCCTAGAGCTCTTCCATTCTTTCTACCTCATCTTCTGCAGTGTTCCCCGAGACTTAAAGGGATGGGATGAGTGTATTGTCTAGGGCTCAGTGCTTGCCATCTTTTATTCTCAGCATCTTATGCAGTCATAAATCTTTGAATTTACCTCTGTTCACTGCAAGGATAGGCTGAGAGTAACCTTTGCCTATGACTATAAATATGGGTATGTAGGAGGTGGTTAGATGTTTATGTCAATTTAACTAAGTTACGGGAACCTGATCTTCCCTTCCTCAATCCTGGGCCCAAGGCCTCTTGTGCCATGGCTTTTGGACCAGGTTCTTGGTAATGGGTTCCCTCTGGTAGAGCAAAGCCCTACGTTAGAGAAGAAGCAGTTGAGTACCTCCAGAGCTCTCATGCTACCATGGCGCTGCAGCAAGAGGTATAGGTTAGCGCTATAGATCAGACTTCAGATTTGAGCTGTAGTTTCCCTTGACACACGAGCAGCTAGGAGAATGACCAAGAATTCATTCTTTGTTTAGAAAATGCTAAAAATCGAATTTGTTTTTCAGAAAAACAAATATCTGTTTTTTCAAAAACAGGAAAACATTTTTGTGTTTTATTTTTCCAACTCCTCTTCTGGAGTTATCTGGAATAAGAACTCATAGCACTGTTTATTCATTCATTATCTATTTTTAATGCTTTGAATCTTTGTACATATTTTCTGCACTTTGAAAGGCATTCATTTTTTATTATTAAATCTGTTATTCACACCAGGATTTTAGTTTTGTATTATCAATTCCATCTTTCTTACCTTCATTGTAATTTAGTTATAACCCTGTTTCTTCTCATCTCCTCACCCCACCCTCTCTGCTTCTGTTACCTTTTATTTAAGCAAACGTCTAATTTGTAATCTATCTTAATTTCACCATAATCGTCCTAGAAGCTTGAGTCACATTTTAAATATGTATTCCTCTTCCTATATTGTAGGTGACTTTAAAGTTTTGCTTTGCTTATGAGTATTGCTTTGAGTATTGCAAACAGTAAATCCATTTCAGTATCTTTCTCTACCTGCTTGTCAAATTTGAATGAACAAGTTTGGGTGTGGGGTTTGCCACAGACTAGGTAGGTTGAACTCCTCTTTTCTGTTGTGACATTAGAGTGCAGCTGAATATGTCCATACCTGCTCCCTGATCATTTTGGAACTACTGGGCGCACCTGCAGAAAGATATTGATGGTGCCGTCTCCCATATTTGGTGAAGCTTCTGAGTAAGTGTCAACTTTCTTTGCCCAGGTTTCTCTGATGCCTCCTCCTATACTCACTTGTCATCCTATACAGCCTGCAGCTGTCCCATCTTACTCCATGTGGCAGGGGATGCTCTCTGTAAGAATTCAGAAATTTCGAGAAATGCAGTTTTTAAATACCAGTGAACAGACTCAACTAAGTCAGAAGGTTGCCTTAGCTCTCTGTCACAATAGGTCCTGCAACTTTCTGATCTCTCTTGTCTTGCTGAATGGGAGGTTCTCTATAGAGGATTTGAGAGTTAGCATTCTCTGGTTTTATTTGCTTTTTACTTGTATAGAATATTGATAACAAAACCCTATAAGTTTCTGCTTTATAAACAGTTTTCTGTAGTTTTTAAATTAATTCTCTGTACATTTGGGTGGAGCTCTGAGCTGGAAGGACCTGTAGCTCTGCTCTGACTCACACTTGCAGAAAGACTGTTGGCTTGTAGACACTCAAAGACCAGTCAATGACTGGCTGAAGGTAAGCATCATTTTGCACTTTGAAAATGTGACTTTTATTTTTGCATATATTAAAATCTTTGTATTTTATTGAAGTCTCTTGTAGATACAGCGTGCAGTAATCCTGATAATAAGGTTCTTAACAGAGGGGCTAATCTGAGCAATTCAAATATTTATTTTTTAATTTGTACATTTCATCTACATTCTTTCCAGGTAATACCCATGTGGGACAGCTTCCTCTCTGCTTACACAACCTCACATTATAATAATATCAGAATGTGCTGGTAGTAATGGCTTTTTTTTCTTTTCCAGATCAAATATCAAAATATTTTTTGAAGTGGAAGTGCTCAGATAATGAATATCTTTCTCTTCTGGCCACTCAAGTCTTGTTTATTTGACCAAAATCAGTGAAAGAAAAATTCTACTAAGGACTTTTAAGAAATGGGGGGAGGGGGTGTTTCTGTCACTGATTGTGGGGTATTCTGGGTGCTTTCCTTTCTTCTATGGTTCCTAGGCTCACTGGAGACAGGAAAAGTAAACTCAACTGAATTCACATTGTCTAAGTAGTTTGTGTTCAATATGTCTGATTTTTCAGTATGATAATAACCAGCATCAATGTGAAATCACATTCAAGTTCTGCTATGTTCTCATTCATATATAGAACAAGAGAAAAACATAGCTTACTCCTGGAGAAGAGGCTTTGACTGGGAGCTTTTCAAATGCTACTTAGCACATGCCACTGATAGCAATTTTGCTGACTAGGAATAAGATATACTTTCTAAAGGCAGGCATATAGCTTTTAGCAACTATAGTAGATTTCATCTAGCCAGCCTTATTTGAGCTTCCTTTGATAACAATTGCCCCTTTGCCTGACCTTTTATCTTCTTATTAGGCCTGTGGAATGCTGCAGACCCTTAGTCAGTGCATTGCCACATGACTCAGGTTAGACCTATGAGATTATTTTATTCCCAAAACCCACTTCCCTCATAAAACTGCTGTTAGGATTGTGTTAATGTAAGCTGGCTTGAAAATGTTGCCAGCATGGTATAATGAGAACACAGCGTGAGCTCTTGGTCAAGTAGATTGACACAGATTAGAAACATTTTAACCCCACTGACCTGACATACTCCCTTGTTCTCCTCTCTCAGAGAGGCCTAGTTTTCATCCTGATCCAGGGCAGCATTTCTTCCCTGTTCTGTGAACTACTTTGCATCCTTCTAGTAAATACACACAGTGGCCAAACTCTGCTGCTTACAATCTAAGAATCTGACACATAAAGGGAAACAAATCTCAATAAAACTCTAATTGCAATTAGTGATATTTCCCCAGTTCTTATTCATGCTTTACAGTGACATGCACTGTGTACTTTCTTATTCCTCTTATTATGGTGTCCTTTTATTCAGGGCATTTTGTCCAGCAACATAACAAAATTACAGTAGGAGTATCTAAAAGAAGTCGGAACATGAAAAATGGTGGAAATTAAGTGCTGTGCTCTCAAGAGCATCAGTTCTTAAAGAAAGTTCCTCACCATCCTCACCAAAGTCATATACTCCAGATGATACAGAGACTCCCAATGATTATATCTTATCTTTTTAGTAATTCTGAAAAAACAAAAACAAAACCTATCTATTTTGAACATGGATACATGAATGTCTGAGGCTTGTTTAGGAGTGAGAAGTTAACTCCTAAATTTCCACCCAATCCAATCACTACACGGTCTGAACACCAATGACATGGCTCAGTTTTCTTAAATTGTAGCATTCTGTCTTTATGCTGAAGGTAATAACGGAGAAAGAGTTTTTAAGTTTGATGTTTATTTGCTTTTCATAAAGTATTTATTGAACAGTTATGCAAGAAACTAAGGTACTTGTGAGTCTGTGTAAAGATAACCTTAGGGTCTTGCATGTAGAACTCTTATAGATTACTTAGATTAAATCTACAATATGTGCAATAGTCAATAACACCGGCAATAGTGATTCTTCATGTTTCCTGGTAATCCATCACAATTTAATTCAATAGACTGAAGAAAATCTTCCTCGTGCCCTTGATTCCAATCCATTCTATTTATCTTATAGTATTTTTATAAACCCTTTAAATGCTAGAGAACTGTAGATCTATGTAGCAAAGATCTAGAAGGTATCTGTTAGGGAGAAACTGATTGGACATTTAATTATTCCTATATAATGCTAAAGCTTCAGAGACACTTGCATCGAACCAGAGATGACTTGCTGGATGCCAGTCTCTAAGGACAGTGATCACACAGTTGCAAAAGGACAAAGCCAGCAGTTGTATGCGCACCTTTGCCAGCATTCATGAATGAGACCTTGCATGAACACCAAAAGAACTATACATTTTAATGTTTTCCCTTCCTTCCGTCTTCCGTACCCTCCCTATCCAGCAGTAGAAGGAAAGAGGTTACACAAGTCGCTCTGTTGACCACACAGTTCACTTAATTTGTGCAGAAGGAAATGTCTCTGTGCCCAGAGATATTATTTTTTGCTTTCCACATAATGGAAAAACCCACAAAAGCATCTAGTAGTCTCTCAGCAGCTGAGATACCAAAGAGGCTTGACCAGGTTTTGGCACTTCCCAGGAAGAGGGTTCTACATATTAAAATTTATTACCTAATAAATATTGTTAAAGACTGTATTTGAAATCAGTGGGGGTTTTTAATTAACCTATTTTTAATATGCTCCAGAGTCAATTTAGAGAAAACTTATATGTAGATTTCTGAAAATAATTATTTTGAGGAAAACCAAATACAGTACAATACAAAAATCACAAGAAAAGTGGTTTAACACTGCTCACCATCACAAACAGGAATTTACTTCATTATCTCAAACACAAATTAAAATGACCAAGTGATTGGCAAGAAAATTTGATTTTCTGATGGGTGACAGGGCATAGAGTTTCTGTGTCAAGTTAAACTGTTCAATAGAACAAACCTGAAAATGAGTGGGAATTCATGAATAAAGACCTCAACATAAAGCCTCGTAAGTGGTACAAACACTCCTAACAGAGTCATAGAACATGAGAAAGTGCACAGATAAAACCTCCTGTCCACTACTATCAGTTTCCCAGAGAAAACAAACAAACAAACAAACCTAAAAACAAACAAAAATACCCCAAACTTAATTTTTCTGAAAACTAGTTTTGTTACAGTAAAATATTTGGTTCTTTTTATTTCTTTTGTAATGCTTTTGTAGAAGGTAGAAAATATCAGTCCTGTTTAGAGACATACATTCTGTACTTTAAATATAAATATTGAAACATGATACTTTTAGTTATTACTGGAGATTTAGAAAACAGGAAATTACCTACTGCTGTCAAAACCTGGTTTTTTAGCATTGAAGCCTTACTATTATCATAGACAAAATATTGGACTTTTGTGTTTTTCTCTACAGTTATTCAGAATTCCCATTGCAATGTGCTTAATTTTGCTTCACTATACAATATTTTAAGGAAATTATATAGACACCATTTTTCTGTGACTTTTACTTGGTCTTGAAATTGACTTTGTTTTACCTGTGTGGTATTGTTGCTTTCCTGAAGGCCCATCATTTGTACCATTTCCATGTCCCCTGAGAGAGTCACACCATCTTTTCAATTCCAATGTCACACCTCTCCTTTTCCTTTCCAGACATATGTACCAAAAGGGCAAATGCTTCAAACTGGATCTCACTTGGAGTAAACTGGATTCTTGGCAAAATCTGTCATTTTTTTCTTGGAGACATTATAGCGGAATATAAACACCACAATTATGTTTTTTATTACTTGTATACTTTTAAAATATATTTTTAAAATGTTATTCATGTATCTGTGTGGGTGGTTTCTATGTGTGTATGGGTTCCAGAATATAGTGTTGAATCCCCTGAAACTGGAGTTACTGGTAGTTGTGAGCTGCTCAGGGTGGGTGCTGGGAATTCAACCTGGATCCGTTGGAAAAGCAGTAAGTACTCTGTCTAGAGCCCCTTCTTCAGTGCTTGTTCACATTGATTTTGTATATTTTTCAGAGGACTCTGAGCTGTAGGTGTGATTGGTTTGAAATGACTGGAGCTTTGTTTGTGGCACAGTAGTTAGCATGAGCATGTGTGGGTGTGGTTGATGTGCTCAGTGCTCTCAGTGTAACCTCAGAGAGAAAGGAAATGATGTGCTGCAGGAATCGGAAGCAGGCTCAGACTCTGGTTGTTCTTCCCTTCTTGGGATCTCAGAATCTCAGGGATCTGGAGTGAGGCAGGAAGGAGCCTCCAGATCATTTTGTCTCTCCAGCAGGAAATCACCTGGCAACTGTCATAGATTTTGGGAGATCAGGAAACATATAACCTCTTTCTGTGTGCTAATAATCAGAGCAAAAAAAAGTTTCTGTAGGATTATCTTAAGGAAATGAAGTAGAACTAATTAATGCCCAATACCCAAAGACAGCCACCATCCTTCTGGCTGCTTTCCCAGGGAGGGTGTTTGGCATTACTGAACAGCAGTGCAGAGACACACTTGGATACAAGACAAAGAACATTTATTGCTAGCAGGCTGCCTGCAGTATCCACTTGGTGGAGACAGCCATGGCCACTGCTTATGAGGAACATGTTCAGCTAAGTAATTGATAGATCTGAATACCTCCGAGGTCAGTGACACAGCTTCTCCCTGATTATTGCTTGTCATTATTAACACTGAGAGTGAAAATGAGCCATCTGGAACTGTTTTCAGCCTTCCTTCTTATTTATCTCTAAAACCCTCACAAATCCTGCCCCTCACTGGTCTCTCTTTGTTGTTGTTGTTTGTTTGTTTCTGTTGCCTTTGCTCCTTTATTATTGGTTTAGCCCTCTTTGAGAGTCTGCTTTAGACCAGGTCATATTTGCTGCCTGTAATGAGAGGTTACATTGTTGTAATGACCTATCTATCTGTAAGCAGCAAAGTTGAGCCTGAGCTAAGTAGCAAGGTATCCATGGTGAAAGTGAAGGAATGTAACAGGCTTTTGTGCCAAAGGGAGATGAGAAACATGTGCTGCATGCTTGGGAATGATTTCACAGTTGTGACCTGAGTCTGTCTTTGCTAATCAATCTGTAAGATTGAATAAGAATCAAAAAGAAGTGTCAAAATGACATAAAACTCTAGAGACTTAAGGCCTTAGTTATGGGTTCAAGTAAAAGATGCTTCATGATTAATGTTTGCTTATTGTAATGTCAGTAGATAGGCAGTCATTTCAGCTCTTGAAGGAGGGCATATTTTAAATCTAAACAAGATCACAGATAAAAGAATTATCGTATGCCAATGCTTATATGATTCTCTTATGTTAACAGTATTGTAAGAGACAGTGTGCCCCCACTGCAAAAAAGAAGCATTTCTTCTTTCAAATACTTTGTTTTCATGTTCATTATGAAGAGCTATTACCTGTTAATATTTTAAGATTTTACTTTTTCAAAATATTGCATTTAATTTTGTGGTGGCAGTGGCGGTGTGCTTGCTGGGGTATGTAGGTAGAGGTCAGGGGACAACTTATATGAGTCAGTTCTCTCCTCTAATCCCAGGGATCAAACTCAGGTTCTCAGATTTGGCAGCACAAACCTTTACTGCCATCTTGCCGGCTATACATTTGAATGCTTTCTAATCTATGGGCAAGCTTCCTCTCATTATTGACTTTAGCTATAGGGCAGGAATGGAGTATAAAATATGATTTAATACAGAGGCTGATGTTCAAATGATGGGCTCCAATTTGGGTGTAACTTTTAGTTATATGATTATGAATACTTGTTTTAAACTCTCTATGACTTATGTTTTCTATGAATGAGATAATAGGACATCCCTGAATATTGGTACAAAACTATAACTAATGATTTTTAAAACAGAAAGCTCAGTTCTTGGTACATAGTAACAAATGTTCATAAAAATTGTTTAGGGTGTTAAGCTGTCAACAAGGCAATCATTTCTGTACAAATTCTGAAACACTGAAGACTGAAAGCTCATGTGTCTTTTAAACTGGCCTTTAAAAGATGCCGAAGCTAGATTTTAAAAAAGAAATAAAAAGCAGATAAAGAAAAATCGACTTTACTGGAAATTAATACTTATTGTATTAACAAGAACTGGATTTTAGTACACCAAACCCATATATCCATAAAATTTCTTGGTTTGATGTAGAAATTAAGTCAATGTCGCCCATTCCAGATTCCCCACTCAGTGTTGTAAATCTCTATTGTTCCTCTGGGTTTCAAATGTACATCTAAGAAAAAAATTCCTTTCTCCAAAATGTACTTAATCTTATTCTTACCTATGATATATGTATGTGTTTTTCAGCATCTTGTCAAGTTCAGGTGCTTACTACATTTAGGACAGAGCCAGAGAAGCAACCTCCAGATGCTCCAATCTCCTCTCACAGGCACAGACACTTCTACTGGACTTGTTCCTTCTGACCTATCCACAATCAGTTCCATAGACCCTGGACAGCAAGGAAACAGCCAACTCTCCTAAGACTGGACCAATATCCCCATATCCACTCTTCTAGGTTTCCTAGAGACACATTGCCCCAGTGCCAGCAGGAAATAATTAAAGATCATGATGAACCTATTCCTGCTCCACTATCACCTCTTTCTAATTTTTTTTTAATTAAACCAAAATGGGGGAATGTTAGTATTTTGTCTAAGCTCCATCCCACAGTGTGGCTAGGAATATAACCCAGCATCTAACTACTCAAGGTCTCTTTTATTGTCCCTCATTCTATCATTCTCTTTCTCATTTCAAAGGATTCTAGCCTACAGTCTCCTCCCTACTTCATCTTCACCCTGACCCAAATAGCACAGTAGCATCATTTCATGATAACTATAACTGAAACTAAGGGAAATGTTTGGGTAGCTCCAAAGATGTTTATCTGATCTCTAAAAATGAACAAGTGAAATAAGATCAATGAATACATTGCAGATGCTACTAGTCCATTTGCTTTGGCCACATATGAGACCTGGTCTGGTCACTTCTGGTATGCTTTATAGGTAGATATCAGTGACAGGTACAACCCAGAAAAAAATCTATGATCAAGGCTCATAGAGCCAGACAATGTGATTAGGAACTGACTTAATTCTTCCAAGCAGGGAAAGTCCAGGTGATTGCTTTTCTGGACCCTATAGAATACAATGTCAGCACTAAGTATTAGTATTACTTTCAAGGCTGAGTAAAGAGCACAGCCTCTCTGTTCCCAGTTCTCAGTCTTCCTGCTCGAATTAAAATCTAAATACATGCCTACCTACTTCATCTTCCAATTCATCTTCTGAAACGACAAGAAAGAAACATGCAATCTAATGCACGAAAAGGGTGGATGAGTGGAAGATATGTTTGCTGTTTTCCTACTCTCATTTAACACAAATTTATCTGATAGTTACCAAAGGTTCTTCTGCATTTTTCATCACCAGAAAGGAAGTAGCACAAGTCTAGAATATCCTAAACATAATGGTAACTTGAATAACGAAAAGAAACAAGATGCTTTGTTTTTAATTTAAAGTTATTAGGTGGTGTTGTCTATGAGTTCATCTACTCATTAATTCTATTTAAGAAGCATGCCTGTTCTCACAGTACATACAATACCCTTGGCTTTGTGCTAAGTTCTAAGTGACTGCAGCTTACCTTAGCACTGTGTTTGCTCTTAAAGCACTTAAAAAACATCTCATGGGCATTAAAATGGATATTTATAGATGAGGCTCACAGAGGTCAAATGGGCTATTGGGGGTACACAGAAAATGACTGGAGAGTTAAATGTTCTTTGTTGACAAAGTTCACATTTTAATGTGATGAGTTATTTATACATGAAATACTATTATAAGAACGTTAGGTGAAGTTTGAGGTCTATATTTTAACATCTTTTTGTAATAATAATGTTCTGACCTGGATTCTTGAAACATAGGTAGTTCATCTAGGTTGATTTATGTATTGCAGATGAAAACAGTTGATAAAATGGGACTCAAAGGGCTGCCAATCTATTGGTTGTTGTACTCATTGTTTAGCCTAAATTGTAGTGGTTTCAGAATGAGCAGGGTCTGACCATTGGCTTCTGTCACTTGCCATCATTGTGGACTTGATGTAAACATAAGGGTTGTTAGGAAATGTGGGCTTCAAAGCACCCAGTCGTGGTTAAAGGGTTACTTTCCAGCGTAAGGTCCTCCTCGTCTTGTTTCTTCCCCTCCCCTTGTTCCTAGTTTCTTGACAACTATTTTTTTTTAAAAATCTTAGAATAGATTTTGTAATAGCTTTTAACTCTATTAGTAAAGGTAGCTGTCCAGCAGCCATAGATGAACTGGGTCTACCTGAAAGGGAGGCTGGGAATGAAAAAGGGACGGGGTGGGAGAGAAGAACGAAGCCAAGACAAAATTTCTGATCAATGCTTGAACTTTACTGTTCTGTACTCCGTTGTAAAGGGAAAGCCCAAAGACTCAATCCTTCGTTTCAGCAAGCTCAGTGGGCAGTCGACTCCTCAAGGTTCCTGTAGGAAGTTGCAAATGCAGAGAGGCCAGACTAGCTCCAGCCAAGTTTGTTTGTCATACTCAAGGCTGGGGGAAGGGGACAACTACAGATGAGTTTAATCTACTCAGAGATAACACAAGAAATATGAATACATCCAGCAACTGGTTTATACTTGTTTCTCCTCATCAAGGAAAAAAAATGTGACTGGACAATGGTTGTAAAACCTCATAGGTATTAGCTTGAAATGGTGAGTTTGTCATATGGGTACCCTAGAATGGTGGAATCCCTAGGGGTGAGACTTGATGATTCTAATATGCTGCCAGAATTGACAATTGCTAGAAACTTCTGTTTCTATCAGAAAGCAAAGTGACTTAGTTAAGATAATCGTTACCACAGACTGAATGGCTAGTAGCATTATTCACATTTTCTAAATCAGTGCTGAGCAGAGATTCTGTTCAGTCTGGCAATATTTAGTGATGCCTACCTCACATAGCTTACATTTGCTTATGTGGTCCTTTGAACTCAGCTTCCTAATGTCAAGTCTTAAACCACAGACCTCTACTGTTGAATGGATTATTTATAAAACCAAACTTCATAAGAATGTAAGCATATTTGATTGCCCCAAATTTTGATGGTACAATTATTCTTTGAATTATTAGAGCTATATAATGCCAGCAACAGTAAAACAGAAACCCTAAACTATTAGTCTGATATTAGAGCATTTAAAGCCTTATTTTTAGAGCTCTATTTTTCAATTTTAATATTTTTTTAGATTGTAAAGTATTTTTCCATTAATTTACTAATTTACTTACCTTACATCCTGATATCAGCTCACTTCTCCTCCCAGTGCCCTTCTCACCTATCCCCTTTCCCATCTCTCTCCCTTTCTCCTATGAGAGGGGAGACCCCTCCCCCCCAGGTACCAACCCATCCTGGTACATCAAGTCACTGCTGGACTGGGTACATCTTCTCCCACTGAGGCCTGATAGTGCAGCCCTGTTACGGGAATAGGAATCCACAGGTAGACAACAGAGTCAGGACCAGTCTCTACTTAAGTTGTTGGGGGACCCCCATGAAGACCAAGCTGTTCTTCTACTATAGATGTGGTGGCAGTGCTAGGTCCAGCTCATGTATGCTCTTTGGTTGGAGGTTCAGTCTCTGGGAGCCCCCAAGGGTCCAAGTTAGTTGACTCTGTTGGTCTTTTTGTGGAGGTCCTATCTCCTCTGTGTCCCGCTATTCTTCCCCCAACTCTCTTTCACAAGACTCTCCAAGTTTCATCTAATATTTGGAATTGCCAATCAATGACTAGCCCAACTTGAGATCCAACTCATGGGCAAGTGCCAATCCCCGGCACTATTAATTATACTCTGTTTGCTTGTAGACAGGAGTTCAGCATAGTAGTCCTGTGAGAGACTCCCACCCAGTAGCTGACCAAAACCGATGCAGAGACCCAACCTCCCCTTATTTTTAAAATAAGGGATTTTGGGGCTAATATAGAAGCAATTGGTAACAAGTTATTCAAATATCTCACAGATTTTTCTAGTAATAGGTTCCTCATTATTAAAATTTTCTTTTACCCTCAATACATATAATTTCATCACTGGAATGTCCTTATTAAATGTCAATGCCTGCTGAATACATTAGTCAAATCCTTCTGCATAAGGTATGTGGGCAAGTGGTCAAACAGCATAATTCATATACTGGTTTGTTGTCCTTACTAACTGCATGGATTTCCTGTCTCTTAAGCTCATTGTGGAATTTTTAAAAGGCACAGTATGGGAGAGGAGCCTAGCATACAAACCCTGTAACATGGCTGGGACTTCTACTATAGTTGCAAATTTCTTTGATTAAAAACAATAGAAAGAAGACAAATCAATTGCTGTTAAGATTTAAAAAAAAATATCTTTAATGGAAATTGCTTTATCCTTGCAGCAATTATTGGAAATATAACAATCTGAATATATAAAACACAAAGTATGACCGCATTTTGTTTCAAATGAATATTTTTCAAAGTTGACCTCTTTGATATTACCATGTTAGTGCCATTTTGTCGGTCTCTAGACAGAAAATAGGCATGTAATCCAGAGGAGGTCAATCCTATGCTTTCTAGAGGGTTCAGGTGTTCCTTCGGGACAGAGTAAATGCGGTGGATTTAAAGGGCTACAGCAAAGGCTCAGTCCTCTAACACATGCTCCAGGCTTCTTCCAAAAGTCACTGTGGTATAAGGATTTATCTCTGAATTAATTTAGGGTGCAAAAAAACTCTGGGGTACTGCAACCTTCCAGTTGCTTTCAGAAACCTGGCCTATTTTCATTCCCTCTAGAGCCAAAGTTACCACCGATTTTCTCCATATTTAGTGACATTATTTTGGTGACTTTGTTACCACTCTTTTCTGAAACAAAATACAAATGGAATTAAGCTCAAGAAGAAAGCAACCACAAAAGAAACAAGTTCCCAGCCAGTCTTCTTGGTTTCCTTTTATTTCTCTCCTTCTGGCGCTAGTAAGGCATTGTAACTTGCCTTTGGCTTTGGAATAGCCCCTACTTTTATTCCTACCTCCATGTACAATCCAATGATCAGCATCTATATCCAAACGATGTCCAACTTAGTTCTTGTGGGTAAAAGCTGGCCATGTCTCCTTCTGAGATAGCGTTTGAAATCTTGCCCAGAGCATTTATGTTAGGCATAAACCACAAACTGGCATTGATCAACTTACAAAAAGAGACAAGTTTCTGATCTTAGGAATACTTTATTTTAGAAGCATGGGAGAACTGAGCCTCCCCCACCCCCCATGTCTTTATACATTTTACATTAAAACGCTGTATTTTAAAAACTTTACTGAGAGCTAGATTTTCACATTCATGATAGAATGCATTCTTACATACTCTCTTACAAGACATATTTGCTTATTCCTTAACCTTTTCAATTATTCTTAAGTAGGATATTATATGGATTTAAATTACATCCTTCATAGCTATGTCAGAAATATCAAGTAATCAAAAAATGGAATTAGAGAATCAGTCAAGACCATATCCAGAGGTTAGGCATGGCCCTCCAATTGAGGGATGGGGCCACCCACCCAGTTCAAAAATTTTCACCCAGAATTGCTCCTGTTTAAAGGAAATACAGGGACAAAGAGTGGAGCAGAGACGAAAGGAAAGACCATCTAGAGAATGCCCCACCTGGGGATCCATCTTACATGCAAACCCCCCCCCCCCCAAGACACTATTGCGGAACCCAAGAAGTGTTTGTTGACAGGATCCTGATACAGTTGTCTCCTGAGTGGCTCTGCCAGATCCTGACCAATACAGATGTGGAGGCTAACAGCCAAACATTAGACTGAACACAGGGACCCCAATGGAGGAGTTATAGGAAGGAATGAAAGAGCTGAAGGGGCCTTATCTGGGAGGGGAGGCCCTTGGTCCTGTGAAGGCTTGATGCCCCAGTGTAGAAATGCTAGGGCAGAGAGGCAGGAGTGGGTAGGTGTGTGTGGGAGCATCCTCATAGAAGCAGGGTAAGGGATGATGGGATAGGGAGTTTGCAGAGGGGAAACCAGGAAAGGGGATAACTTTTGAAATGTAAATAAATAAAATAAAATAAATTTTCAAAAGAGAAGATAAAACAATGCCTTGTTGACATGATTTAAAAAAAAAAAATGGAATTAATTCTCCAGTTTGAATTCAATGAGTCTCACTCCAGGGAAGTAAGGAGATTGTAGGGAGAAGGGAGAAACTTGGAGAAAAAGAAGTAAAACACAGGCATGTTCGAGGGGACCTCTCCAGCCAGGGCTGACGGGTTGAACTTTATCGATGCTGTTTATGATGTGTGTCAAAATAAGTGCAGGAAACAGGTTTTTGCTTGGAACTTTGGAATGCTGCGGTAACTGATCTCTAAGTGAAGGAATTGTTGACCTAAAACTGGAATTGTTGACCTAAAACTGTTCCCAAATCCATCAATTTTATTTATTAAGCTTACCAATGAGAAGAAAAGTGACAAGCAAGGGCACAGATCTTTTGTTTATTTGACAAGTTACTTAGTTACTTAGTTTTTTTCTTGGTAGGACAGCAATTAAGATGGATTTTATTATGTTCAGCTTGTGTGTTTGCCTGCTTTAACATTGTCTGCATATTTGCTGGCAGGACTCTAATGAAAATAGGTCAATCCAAAGGCTTTTATCTCCATGTCTGTGAAAAATTCTGAAAGCTGCATTTTTAATAGATGATGACCACAGTTGTTTTTAGGATTCCTGAATGAAGTCATGAAGTCTTAAAAATTTTGGAATCTAAAGTTTTGACTCATATTGCAATTTGAGTAACTACTTTATAGAAAAGGTCCTGGTCTAATTTTAAACCTGTGGCTTCATTATCACATCTCTGAAGCTCATTTCCTGGGGATAATGTTTATAAGCCCATAATTAAGGGTGCACTTTATTTAAAGTTAGCTGACTTGTTAAGGAAAAGATACATCTAGGCTACTCCAGGGGTCCATTTTTAATTAAGCTGTTTGATACTATACTTTAGCAGTTATTTTCTACTGCAAAGTAAAGATTTGTGACCTTCTGCTAAATATGTTTAATTATTTAAGCAACATTTCTGATCAATGTGCATGTGAGCACTGTGTCTAAACATGACTTTCAGTATAATAATTTTAGATACGTATCTCTTAGGATTCTTTTTGCAGAACATGAGTAAGAAGAGCCTATCTGGACTTATAACATTACTCATAAGTACACAGCTGTCAATTAACCCTTCTGGGTACTGATCTTCTAAAAATGCAACACCTGCCTGATTTTAAACCAGTATGTGAAACTCTTGTGTTTGTATCAGCATGCATTTAGAACACCTGGAGGAGCCAGTTCAGTTTCACAGACCATATCAATCCATCCTGAACCAACGTGACCATAGCAATTTTATGGTTTTTTTTTTTTTTTTTTTTTTTTTTTTTATGATCTCTTAGATTTTGCACAAATTCCTGAACTGAATAGGTCAGTCAAGGTAACAGGACAGAATTTCCAAACACACACACACACACACACACACACACACGATTTCTTTGGGTGGAGGTTGTGGCAGATCTAAGGACTAGTTTAGGTGCCATTCATCTCCATGTAAGGTATCCATTCATCAAAATGAAAACAGAACATGACATGGCATCTTATTTCTTCTCAAGCAACAACTAGCTAACTAAATAGTTCACTTAGTGGTTTTTAGTTTTACCATAGAATATTCAAATATAACAGTAGTAGTTTAAGTCAGTATGTGTGATTAGAATGTGTGTGGGGGAGTGGTGAGATCGATCAGCAGATCAGGGTGCTAGCTGCCAAGTCCAATGTCCTCAGCCTGGTCCCTGTCCCGCGCTACGGTCTCGCCAGCAAGAACGACGCGGCACACATAGGATCCTTCTGCAGGAACAGCTTTAATGCATCTTGAGAGGGAGAGCATAAGCTTGCCACGAGTGGAGACTCAGAACAATAGAATACCCGCCCTTTATATGGGTCACAGCGCTTGCCTGGGACATGGAGCTTCCCCATTGGCTCCCGCACACCAGGCCAGATGCCGCCACGAGAGAGGCTGAGACTCTGAGGTGGAAAATTACCTGGTGCATGCGCACTAGCCTGTTTACAACTTGTCCTCGGCCAGATGTAGGCGCTATCTTGTAATGGCGGATGTGGGCGCTCAGGTGGCTCCCAACATCTCCCCCTTTTTATTTCTGTAAGCAAAGTAGGACACTCTTAAGAGGGTGGAGACAGAGGTCAAATCCCCTGACCAAAAGGTTGGGCCTTGTACAGGAGAAGACCCCTAAGCTCATGCGCGCCCGAGGTTTTCCTGACCCGCCCAGTGCTGTTTTTTAGAGGGAGGGAAACTAGGGCACTTAACCCTCATGCAGATGACATATCTCCCAAGGTGGCCCACAACGATGGCCGCCTTGTGCGATGTTTTGCTCGACATCCCTCAAGAGCTGTTCAGACCAAACATTTTACCCAGTGCAATGAGACTAGACTCGCGGGTGTGCAAGAACTGTCTGGCTGGCGACCTACCGCTATTGTTTAAGCATGGACAGCCAAACACCGGCCGGGGCTCTTTGTTCTAAGGCAACAAGCGCCTGCGCAATGACCACCTTGTCTCTTTTAGTCTGGGCCCTGAGTTTGCAGATGAGCCATAGGAGGAACACCAACCCACAGCAAAGCACTGCTCCAAACAATCCCACCCCCACCCATTCCTTGAAATAAGAAATTGCCGAGGAAATCCATGAAGAGAGGCCCTCGGGTCAAGGACAGGTCAAGACGGGTGGAGTTGATCTGAATAATTGCTGTCGGCAATTCCCGCAGGGTGTCATCAAATTTAAGGATCCAATTCTGTAACATATACTGCGAAAGACTTTTAGACAGGTTAGCTGCTTTTGTAAATCTATCATATTGTATGGAAGTAACACAGAGTCCTGGCAACTTTTGTTCACAGCCCAATTGCGCTAGCTGTCTAGAGCTAAGGTGGCAGCTGCAGACAACTCATTAATGGTATTGGCGGTCTGCATCGTTCCAGAGAGCGCAAGGGCCGAAGCAGTGACGGCCCCTGTAACTGCAGCCGCTGCCACCACACCTATGATAATGGCAGAGATACCAAAGTCTCTTTTCTGCCTGAATGCGGTCTGATCCGCCGCAAAAGGACCTTGGCCAGTTAACATATCAAAGGTCCAATCTCTCTGTCTAGGGGTCGGTGCTGTAGTATTGGCTCTGGCTTGAGCTTGTGCAGCTTCATGCCATAAAGCCTTCCACTCCATATATTGGCCCATTGTAGGGAGCGCAGCCTTGGCCAGCATCTGCCAATTGGCGGGAGTCATGGACGCCCCGGCAAATCTCTCTAACATTACTATAGTAAAATTAGCATTTACCCCATACTTTTGGACCGCTTCAGCCAGGTCTTTAATTTGGCTGTACTCTACAGGGGCATGAACTCGTACTCCACCATCTGCCTCGAAAACTGGAAAAGCGGCTTGTACCTTTCTCTTAACCTTATCAGAGAGAAAAGAAAAGGAGTTGGGACACATCTCATAGGGGGGAGGGGCGGAAGGCATGGCCCGCGTAGGGGCCAAAGGCTGCGGCCGCTTCATCTGCCCATTACAAGGCGGCCAATCTTCCTCATACCGCGCCGCTTCCTCTTCTAGCTCTGACTCCTCACTAGAGCTAAGGGGGTCAGTGTCTGAAGTTTCCAATGGAAGAGCCTCAAGGTCTTGAACTGGGTAGAGGCTCTCCCCCTTTCTTTTTGCTTTTTTCTTGGGTATGAGAATTGTTTTTCTGCCCACATTCCTGTCAGGGGGACAGTTTCCTATTTTATCTTTAATCTCTCCCTCGTCTTTCGACTTACCGGGAGGTCCATTTCCCTTGCTGAGATCTCTTTCATTTTGGGTACCCCTCCTCTCACTCCGTCCGGTTTTTGACATGGTGTGCTGGACCCTTTCAGGGGTGATTTGCCCCTCCCTTACAGCATCTATATAGGCCCTACCTTGTAAAACCAAAATGAGGGCACTTAACACAATCAGCAAAACTTCAACAGCGTTAGACCAAAAAGGGGGCAACCCCAAATCAAGATCCAGGATCGACATGCCTATCCGAACCTACCTCCCTGCAGTTCTGAATCCTCCCTGTTTCTAGGGGGTCTCCAAAGGTGCTTGATGATGACAAAGTTTCCCGGGTTTCAGCACCAGATGTCCCGCGCTACGGTCTCGCCAGCAAGAACGACGCGGCACACATAGGATCCTTCTGCAGGAACAGCTTTAATGCATCTTGAGAGGGAGAGCATAAGCTTGCCACGAGTGGAGACTCAGAACAATAGAATACCCGCCCTTTATATGGGTCACAGCGCTTGCCTGGGACATGGAGCTTCCCCATTGGCTCCCGCACACCAGGCCAGATGCCGCCACAAGAGAGGCTGAGACTCTGAGGTGGAAAATTACCTGGTGCATGCGCACTAGCCTGTTTACAACTTGTCCTCGGCCAGATGTAGGCGCTATCTTGTAATGGCAGATGTGGGCGGCTCAGGCGGCTCCCAACAGGTCCCCTAAATCTACATAGTACATGGAGAGAATGGACTTCTGTACATTTTCCTAAGACTCCTAAAGATGTGTCCTTTTAGTTGTTTTCCTCATATATTTTGTCAGTGATGAAAATATAATCAAAATCAAAGTCAACAATATGACTCTCTTGCAAGCTAAGTTTTCTTTCACTCATTTTAATATTTACTTATTCTTTCTTTGCCTCTATCTGTGTATCTTTCTCTGCCAGTTTTTCTTTCTGTGTGTTTCTTTCTCTCTCAGCCTCTCTCTTTTTCTCCATCTGTCCATATGTCTCTCTCTCTGTTCTCTCGCTCTCTGTGTGACTTTCTTTCTGTGCCCCCATTGTGTGTGCACGTGTGTGTGTGTGTGTGTGTGTGTGTGTATGCGTGTGTACTTGCCATAGTGTGCTTGTGGAAGTTACAGGGCAACTTATGGGAGTTGACTCTCTAGTATGTAGATTCTGAGAATTAAATTCAGATTATTAAGCTTCACAACAAACACCTATCTATATCTACAAAGCTATCAGAATGTTTCCTCTTATATATAAACATATATTAATTGGGGTGTTTAAAATTTCATTATAGGAGTATAGGTTTGCTTCATTATAATCAATGAGACATATAGTTTACTTGCCTGAATTGTTTTTGTCCTTACTCTACCAAAGAGTATTGGAGAGGCTATGTTTCTGGTCTGTGGCTCATTAAACAAATTCAAGTGTTTGTGCCATTGTCCTTAGTCAGCACTTTTTATCACACATCTTGACATATTGCAATGTCCTTTCCAACAGTGTGGATAAATGTGTCATAAAGTTGGTTCATGATTTTGAATGTTCTATAATGACTTTATGTACAATTGCCAAATATGAGCAAAAAAGATGCATAGAATGAGCTAAATGATATCTAGAGGTATCATTCATAGTGTCCATAAAATATGAGTAAGTACCAAAATAAAAGTCAGACAATTATAAATCCCACTGGGAAGAGGCTAGTTTAGGCTGAGAAAGTTAATGGGCATGATGAGGGGTGGAAGTGGTCTTTGAAAGCTATATGAGACATGGCAAGTAATGCTGGAGGAGAGGGAGCATATGGTTTTCTTTCTATATATTTTTAGTGTCTAACTTCAGCAAGCTCAGTCATAGACAAATTGAAAGTGAATGTGTATTTTTAGATTCAGAATATGTGTTTGAAAATACAGAATGCACTTGTAAGATTGGCTATCTCGCTAAGAATCAGTTAGAATCTGCTTTTCTGGGAATTCTGAACACTTCCACTAATTTGAGTGGATAAGAAGACAGCTAAACCCCGACTCTCATTTGAGATGACACAGAGGACCAACCTGACAGATCCAACTCCAGGGAAGCTTTAAAGGAACTTGTTTTCTGGGACCTGTATGGGTAGAAGCCATTACATGAGAGCACTCTCAAGGCAGGGATGGTGCTTAATCCCTTGCAATGTGCAATTAGCAAGAACAGACTATGCTGGGTTTATTTGTCAGGTGATTTGCATTCATCTAGATCCATGAGCTGCAGTTTTGTGAGATAGTCTCACATTTGCTTGTGGTCATACCACCTGGGCTCAGTTTCAGGGAGCCTTGATCTTCCCACAGCCAGCTGCAGGACACTGCCACGTGCAGGACTTTACCTAAGGTAGATTTGCATGTTTAAACTGATTTGAGTTCCCTTTCCTGCATTTAGTTACTTAAATCTAACACTTTGAAAATCAATTTTGAGCATTCCAAAACAGAATAAAATTTGTGTTGTTTCTTCATATTTCTTGTAAAACATTAAACTTTTGAATATAACAAAGACCTGCATAATGACCAATAGTAGATTGCTTAGTGTTTGTTATTATTATTACTATTATTGTTATTGTTATTGTTATTGTTATTATTATTATTATTATTATTAATTTTTTGTAGGTTTCTAGAACAATGTACCAGCTTGTGATGATAACATTGTAAATGGTGCTTTGCAGAGCTCTGGCCCATCATGTTCTTGATATTTCTGTTTACACAAGTCAGGATTTGTACTAGTAACTTGAACACCATAGATCATTGATGTTGGGAAGCTGGCCTAGGCCTTGCTATTAAGCTAAAAGACAACTTCAAAGTCTGACTGAGCTCTGGGGATAGATGTTTTCTAACGGCTTGCTGCCTTATGGCCCTGCCATGTTGCTAAAGAAATGAATTCAAAGTTGACCAAGCCAGTGTCTAAAAGTTGTGAGTGAGTGATAAATACCATTCATAGCAAATGGGCCTATTGTTGACCAACACACTTGGTTCATTTGCTTATACAGAGTCAAGGAATGGTAGAACCTCTGCAGCCTCAGGAACATTGCCTAGTAAGCTAGAATATTTTGGAACTTCTCAGCTCTTCCTCCTCTTCCCCTCTCTCTTCCTCCTCAACCTCCTCCCCATATTTCTTGTCTCTCTATTCCTCTTCCCTCATTTCTTTTCCCTTCTGCTATTCCTCCTCCATTCCCTATTCCTCCTTCTCTTTCTTTTCCTCCTCTTCCTCTCATATATACCATAGTGTACTGTGTATGAGTATAGGCTCACTCATATCATAGTATTGTGTATGAGTGCGGGCACACATATATCATGGTGTGCTGTGTATGAATGTGTGTTGTATATGAGTGCAGGCTCACACATATCATAGTGTACTGTGTATAAGTGCAGGCTCGCTCATATCATGGTGTGCTGTGTATGAGTTCAGCCTTTCTCATATTATGGTGTGCTGTGTATGAGTGCGGGCTAGCTCATATCATGGTGGCTCACACATATCATGGTGTACTGTGTATGAGTGCAGGCTCACATATATCATGGTGTTCTGTGTATGAGTGCAGGCTCACTCATATCATGCTATGCTGTGTATGAGTTCAGCCTTTCTCATATCATGGTGTGCTGTGTATGAGTGCAGGCTCACTCATATCATGGTGTTCTGTGTATGAGTGCAGGCTCACACATATCATGGGGTGCTGTGTATGAGTGCAGGCTTGCTCATATCCTGGCATACTCTGTATGAGTTCAGACTTGCACATATTATGGTGTGTTTTATATGAATTCAGGCTCGCACATATCATGGTGTGCATTTTCAGGTCAGAGGGCAACATTTTAGAGTTGGTTCCCTCCTACTGTGGATTCCAAAACTTAAGTAAAGTTGTGGACTTTTTACTTACCATCTCACCGTAGCTTTACCCTCCCTTACTTAATGGAAGTGGAACTTTTAAGGAAGTGTGTCGACATACATGTGATATTCTGATCACATGATTCATCTGAATACTTCACTTATGTAAAGTTTCCATCTTCACCATGGCTACACCTATGCAGATTCTGATGGATTTTGCACTGGAAAATTTGCACTGATGGAACTATTGAATTATTTGGGCAGCTCAGTGAAGGAGGTACAAGCTTTGTGTAACAGGCACTTTACTTCAGGCACTTGATAAAACAAAGAAACTGAATTTACGTTTTCTTTTTTTATTGTTTTGAGTGTTGGGGGTGTTGTGTCTGCACATATTTCTGTTTACTATGTACACACATGTACTCTCATAGGCCAGAAAATGTCTTCAGATCCCATGGGACTGGAGTTATAGAGAGCTATGAGCCACCAATTGAAATAAACTGGTGTAATTTAAAACAAAAACAAAAACAAAAACAAAAAACAAAACCAAAAATACCAAAAAAAAAAAAAAAAAAAAGAAAAAAAAAAAAGAAAAAACCAGGCCAGATCTACCCCAGAAATAGTAAGTCAGAATGTACCTATGGTATTTTTCAAAGTTGCCAAGTGATTTTAGCATCCAGGGTAAGAATCAGAACTTTTGTTGCATATGTTGCAGTGTTACACTACTTCCAGTCATATTGAGCCCAGGACCCTAGTTAGGTGGATTTATGGGTGGAGAAGGGTAAGCATAGTGGGTAATGATACTCATTTGGACAAGTGTTTTAGAGAACCTGAAAGTGGGGAGCATAGAGAAGATGAGAAAGGAATATAGAGAAGGATAAAAGAGATTGTGGGTACAAATAGCACAATAAACACCTCAGAGAAACTGGAAGGTGAGTAATTAACACCGGTATTTCTTTTATTTAACAACTACTTGTTGAATACTTTTGTACTAGCTTCTGTTACAAAAGAAAAGCAGGAAGAATCATAGAAAAGGTTATGGGGGAAGAAGTAAAGAGGCAGTGAGATTAGAGATGTAAAGAATAACCTTCATTTACCTACGTGCATACTGTCTGTCACTTATTCCATATATAATTAGGCCTCCTGCACATCATTAAACAAGTTATGTTGTCTTGGTTTTAAGTTGAACTGAAGTCCAGCAGTGTCCTTTGTTTACGGCTTCTTACCATTCTGTGGTTCATTCTATGTAGTTTAAACACCTGGAGGGAGCCTGAATGTTCTGTCCACTTGCAACTTTTCTCACTAGGATTAGGTGTAATGTAAATGTAAACGTAAACGTAAATGTAAATGTAAATGTAAACGTAAACGTAAACGTAAACGTAAACGTAAACATAAATGTAAATAGGTTTTGGCAAATGCCCTGGTGTAAACTGTGTTAAACAAGTCCATTCATTTTCTTTAATACCTTTTTTGTAACCTATTCCCTCTATCACATCACACCTTACAAATTTCCATTTATAACCATAGAATAAATAAATTGTGTTCTGTGCTTTGATGGGAACATAGATGCAAACATTGAAGAAAATCCTTTCTTGGTAGTCCAGGTCATAGAATGACGTGCATTTGTGAGAACTACTCAGCATCCTTTTCTTCCTAGGAGGCAAAAACAGTTACTTTTTGCTTAGCTGTGGGTTCCAACATCAACATTCATTATAAAACTATCTCGGTTTTATATGCATGTAGTACTCAAGCAGACAGGGGACAGGGCTGATGAGAGAAGAGATGTGGAGGAGGCACACTCTTACCCTCTGGGACTTAACTTTAAACTTGGTAACATAAATAACACAAAATGATGTCAGTGAGCCATGTTTTACTTTTTATATGAGTAATTCATGTATGTGTATATTTTTATGTTCAGCTTATTTTTAATTTATATTCTTTTAATTGATATTGAATTGGTAATATTGTGATATTCATTCATATTTCTGTACTTTTGTTGCTAGGGTACTTATTATACAGGATAGTTATTATTTGAACATCTTATTCTACTGTTCCACAGTTTATGAACATTTGACTAGTTTTCTATTTATGTTTACTCAAATTGCTATAGTCACGGTAGCACATGTATCTCAGTTTACTATATACTTGAATTTCTTGTCTAAAAGTGGAGTTGTCTGGAAATAGAGTATACATGTATTTATTTTGGATGCTGGATACTGATAAACAGGCTCTCAATGAAATTGTATGGATTGTATGGAATCTCTTGCCTACCAGAAGTATATGAGAATTCTGCTGTTTCTGCTTTACCTTTTTCATCTTAGGCTCTGCTATATAAATATGTATTTGTCAAGAGCCTTCAGAAGGGCTGGAGAATGACTCAATGATAAAGAGCACCAGCTACTCTGTCAGAGGACCTGGGTTCAGTTCTCAGCACCCACACAGTGACTCACAATTGCCCACTCAATTCCAGAGGAACTGATACACTCTTCTGAGTACTGTGGGTACCAGGCACACACATCCAGACAAGCATTCATACACATAGAAAAAGTAGATAGAGAGATGATAGATAGGTACTCAGACAGATTTGGAAACTATAAAACAAAAACTAAGAACCTTTACAAAACAGAGCCAATAGTACTTTTTTAAAATTTCTTTTTTAAATTAAACTAATAAAGTTTATTTTAAAATATACAACTCAGCATTGACTTTTTTAAGTCATCAAAATAATGTATAATAGTCAAATGCCTCTTAAATATACGTGATATCTTCTGAAGCTAAAAGAAATATGCGCTCAGCCAGTTTTTAAAATTTATTTGGAACATTAAACATTAAAGAAGTAAAACAAACAAACAAACAAACAAACGAACAAAAAAACAAACTCTCATGAAGTCCTCTATGAAAGGGAATTGTGACAAATTCCTGATTAGACAAAACCCATTCCATCTCCAAGGGAGAATATGCAGCTTAACTGTGGTTTCATCGAATGAATTCCTTCTGTTTCTATTTTGTGGAATAGTTTGAAGAGTATTGGTATTAGGTCTTCTTTGAAGGTCTGATAGAATTATGCACTAAACCCATCTGGTTCTGGGCTTTTTTTGGTAGGGAGACTTTGAATGACTGCTTCTATTTCTTTAGAGGTTATGGGAATGTTTAGATGATTTATCTGATCCTGATTTAACTCTGGTATTTGGTATCTGTCTGGAAAATTGTCCATTTCATCCAGATTTTCCAATTTTGTTGAATATAGGCTTTTGTAATAGGATCTGATGATTTTTGAATTTCCTCAGTTTCTGTTGTTATATCTTCCTTTTCATTTCTGATTTTGCTAATTTGGATATTGTCTCTGTGCCCTCTTGTTAGTCTGGCTAAGTGTTTATCTATCTTGTTGATTTTCTCAAAGAACCAGCTCCTCATTTGGTTGATTTTTTGTATAGTTCTTTTTGTTCCTACTTGGTTGACTTCAACCCTGAGTTTGATTATTTCCTGCTGTCTACTCCTTTTGGGTATATTTGCTTCTTTTTGCTCTAGAGCTTTCAGGTGTGCTTGCTGTTAAGCTGCTAGTGTATGCTTGATCCAATTTCTTTTTGGAGGCACCCAGAGGTATGAGTTTTTCTCTTAGCACTGCTTTCATTGTGTCTCATAAGTTTGGGCCCTCTCCAGAGCTGGCTTGATACCTGTTCATGATGATGAAAGCTTTTCATCTGTATACATTCCCTGGCTCTATTGGTAATTCTTTTCAGAGACATTCTCTCAGGCACATTCAGAAATGTTTCATCAGATGTCTGGGCATCCTTTCACCTAGTCAAGTTAATGCATGAAATTAATCAGGATATTGTAGCATCCATTTATGTTTTTAATTTACATTTTGTTGTGTATCAGTTGAAACTGAGTACTTGACATCTTTATTGTCTGTGAACAAATACATTTTGCTGCTTGTTTTAACATGGTTATTCTAATAGCATGCACATTTACTTTTTCCACGTAGTGATTTTTCTTTACTTAGCTGTGTGTATATATTTTATTGTCATTGATAGATGACTACCCTAACACATATTTATTTTCAAGTTCTGCTTTTTTGGTACTAAGAGGAATAACATTTTCACAAAGCAATGTGGGATTCATGAAAATGAAATAGTCACTGTATAGTAAATATGAACACAGTTGATGAAATTATTTATTTCCCCTTTGAAATAACTGATATGTATGTATGTATATATGATGACTATTTTATATCAATTAAGGATTCTTCAAGATATGGCCTTAGTATTAAGTAAAAATGCAAACTTAGAGGACTTGGCTTAATGAACTGTGTATCCTAAATGGAATTTGGTTCGAATAAAATAAATGTTTATTTGGTGGACCTTTCTATGATTTATATCAAGATGTTCTTGGAAGAGTAATCATGGACATTCAAAAAGATCCCCAGAGTTAGGTGGATCAGATAGGCTTATTAACCTAATAGAGACTTTTGTATCTGAGGTTCTGCCTAAGAATAGTTTGTCAGTAAGAGTTAAGAGAAAAAATTCTAGCAATTAGGATAGATAGTCACAGTAACAATAAAAAATAGGATTATCTGACAATTTATTTTTTCTCTACACAAATCATCAGTTGATATATGACCTGCTAGTGAGTAATAAATGTATATAAAATATGTTGATGTGGGCAGGCACAATGCTTAATGGATAAGGGTACCTGCCACCAAGCCTCCAAGCCTGATGACTGAATCCAAGCCTCAAGAACCACATAACACAAGGAGAACTGTTCCCCACAAGTTGTTTTCTGACATCTATGTATGTGCTGTGGCACACAAACATACAGACACAGACACACACACACAGAGACAGAGAGAGAGACAGAGAGAGAGAGAGAGAGAGAGAGAACAAATATAATACAAAATTTACCAAAGGCTTGGTTCTCAACTGTTAAAGAAAGGGGCTTTATTTGATCACATATGGATGACTGAACATTCTTATCTTTGGGACACCAATAGTGATCCCGACGTTTTCCAAACTCCTTGCTTAGATATTTTATACACAGAGAAATATTTGTATGAAAATGGTCACTTCAGGCAACAATTTCCTCAGAGATGGAGTTTTTAGCTCTTCACTGGTCCAGAGTGGAAACACATAGACCTCTCTTCATCCACTGGCTCCTCCTTCTCAGACATCTCTTGCTTTAGTATAAAGAGACATGTTAGGCACTGACACTCCTTGAGGCTGGGTCATTTATCATCTTATCCCTGTACCTATCATTCCTCCTGTGCTTTGGAGATGTGACGGTTTGAATATGTTTGGCCCAGGGAGTGGCACTATTAGAAGATGTGGCCTTGTTGAAGTAGGTGTGGCCTTTTTGCAGGAAGTGTGTCATTGTGGGCATAGGTTTTAAGACATTCTATCTAGCTCCCTGGAAGTCAGTCTTCTAGCTGCCTTTGGAATAAGCAGTGGAACTCTCAGCCCCATATGTTCTTAACAAAATAAAACAGAAGCATTCATATCACTTATAATCCTTTTTCTGCAACTGGTCATGTGGCCTTCCTCCACTATCAATTCTATATTTCTTCCACCTTCTGCAACTACCTCAACAGGTCTTTTCCTGGAGGAGTGACCAATACCTTCATTCCTGATAGATCTGTGCCCTTTATCACCCTGCTTGGATTAGGCTATTGTAGTTTCCCATTAACTTTAATCACAAGACATGATAGTATTAACAGATGCTCTAAAGGATCTCCTGTACTCCAGACATAATCCTTACCTCCATTGTGGAGAGGCCATCCAATTTCCCCATGGTACTCTGGATCTATAACCCCTCCTAACAGTATTATGACTTTCTTAGCTTGTTGTTTTAAGGGCATTAGAAGCCCAAAATGACAGGGGTGAGTCTGAGCTTTTATTTCAATGGAATATTTGTTGTAGCTCCTAGCAGGAACACTCTCTCCTCTGGAACAAAAACTTCTAGGACAGCAGAACTTAGGGTTGTGGGGACAGGAAGTAAAACTTTTTCTAGTGGTTCACTAGGAATGATAGTAAGTAGAACTATTCCCCTTTTCACCCTGTGATTGACCATGGATTCTGGCTATGCGAGAAACTGTACCATATATCAGACACTGATTTAACATATACTGCCTTCTGAAGAACCCTGCCCCAGCCTGCTCGTCCCCCTCCATGCTGCCTGCCACCTAATTGGTGCTGTAGTTGTGTCTTCAAAAGGCCATTCCATCTTTCTGTCAGAGCAGCTCCTTCAGGATGATGGGAAACATGTTAAGACTAGTGGATTCCATGATCATGGGACTACTGTCACACTTCTCTGGCTGTGAAATGAATTCTTTTATCAGAAGCAATACTGTGTAGAATAACATGACAGTGGATAAAGCATTCTGTAAGTCCACAGATGGCGGTTTTGGCAGAAGCATTATATGCAAGAAAGGCAAACCCATGACCAGAGTAAGTATCTACTCCAGTAAGAACAAATCATTGTCTTTTCCACAGAGGAAGTGGTCCAATGTAGTCAACCTGACAGCAGGTTGCTGGCTGGTTACCTCGAGGAATGGTGCCATATCTGGGGTTCAGTGTTGGTCTCTGCTGTTGGCAGATCAGGCATTCAGCAGCAGCTGTAGCCAGCTCAGGTCACACGGTGTCCTATTAGTGTCACTAAGACCCAATAGCAGGCCAAGAGCTGTTTTTCAAAGGGAGAATAATTGTCAACAGATGATGGTACAGCTTTGTTCCAAAATCTCAAAGACATTTGCATAGATATTTGAACTTTCTTTCAATTTCTTTACTATCAATTAAGAGAATATCAATCAGTACTTAAATTGAGATGCTAAAAGGATGTTCCCAAGGGACATTGTCCTATTTAAAATTTACAATGTATTTGTGATTGTATGAGGGACAGTTATATCATCCTAGTTACATTTATGACCTGGTTATTGCTTCATTTGGACATGAGATACGATTTGTGTCAATTTGACAAGGGATGGATTGTGATGGCTATTCCTGGTTGTCAACTTTTCTGCATCTGGAATGAACTACAATCCAGAAATGGAGGGCATACCTATGATCCAGATCTTGAGTGGGGCTGGAGGAGATGAGACTTCCACCGCCTGTTCTGAAGGCAGCTAGGAGAAGACTGGCTTCCAGAGAGCTAGGATGAATGTCTTAAAGCCCATGCCCACAATGACACACTTCTTCCAACAAGGCCATATCTATTCCAACAAGGCCATAACTCCTAATAGTGCTACTCACTGGGCCAACCATATTCAAACCATCATAGGAGGTTTTGGGGACTGAAGTCTCTATTGAGAAAATGGGTTTAAGCTTGAGAAAAGGAACACCTACATTTTTTATTCCTTTATGTCTTATTAAGAATGTGTTAAATGAAAATCCTGAAGGGAAAGGAAGGAGATTTGAGGGAAGTAAAGTAGAAAACCAAGTCAGAGCCCCCCTATTTTACACCTTTGTCTTATCCTGTCAAACACTTCACCATATATATATATATATATAATATATTTTATATATATATATAATTTATATATATATATATAAAAATTAAAAATATATTTACTTTCTGTCCTAAGAGTTATACAGTTAAGAGTAAAATTTATATACATAAAAATGTGTTCAAATATAGATTCTACATCTATGAAAATATTTGTAGACTCAAACCAGTCTCTGTGTGTCTATTGTAATTTTCTTGTCATCTAGGGGATGATAAGTGCTCCAATTGAAAGGAAGAGAGGATGCTAATGAGCTTTTTCTCCTTTGTCTGTAGTATTTCTTCTGGTCTGCCAAATTGTATGCCCATATTGTTCCTAAATATATCATATTCCAAAAATCATTCATAAAAATTGTTTCATGTTTCCCTATTCTACATTAGAAAATCTCTTGTTAATTGATCTAGAAAAACTCAGTAGAAATGGACTGGGAGGATGGCTCAGCCAGGGCTTGAGTATGAGTTCCCAAAACTCACATAAAAAACTGATTATGGCTGCTCAGTCTACCCAGTGTGTGAAGTTGAAGTCTACTGAGTTTTTGTCTCAAAAATACAGTGAAAGGCAACTGAGGAAAATATTGACCTCCACATATACATGTACATACACATACACACCCAAAAGAAACACACACTCAAACATAGACTCATACACACACACTGATGTGCCCCAACCTGCAGGACTTATTCGAGAGGATCGAGGAGGACTAAGCCTGAAAGAAAAACGGGCGAGAGAGAGGAGGGAGGCTAGGCAAAGTTCCATCTAGGTCTCACTTTATTTTTTACACACGTTTGCTTTTAAAGAAAAAGGAACATAGAGGGGAGGGGAAAGGAGGCTTATGGCCCCCCGGCTGCCATGGTTTAACAAGCCAGACCATCCGTGTCAAACTGTTTTATGATCGGTCTATTTCCAGGAGGTGGGAAGGACAGTTTAGTCTTGAGGAAACACAACTAGCTCTCGGAAGGTCACTAGGGTCAGATTCCCAGGAACGGTGTGAAGATCCTGGCTCCAGGCATCTCCAGCTTATCTTGTGCAAACACAACTGGTCCTCAGAAAGTCTCAGATTCCCAAGGACAGTGTAGAGGCTCTGGCAAATTCCACGGGGGGTGTTAGATTCTCAAGGACAGTGAGGAGGCCCAGACAGATTCCAAGGAGGGTGTTAGGGCCTGGCTCCTAACACTGATGCACATACATACTCACATACACACACTCATATTTGTACTTACACACTCACACAGTCCCACACTCTCTCACACACTCACACTCAATACACACCTACATACACACACACACTTAAACACACACCCTCTCACACACACTCACACACTCATACACATTCACACACATGTACTCACACACTCTTTCACACTCATAAACACAAACTCACATACATGACTCATACACACAGACTTTTATAAACATACCTGCTGGGAAACAAACCCTGCTGTTCTGTGAAGCCTAGTCAGTTAAAGTGCAAGATTAAAAAAAGACATTTAAAAAAGGTCTTGGGTCCCAGGAACTGAAAGAATGTCTGGTATTTCCAGGAAGCCAATTATTATAGTGGGTTAACCTTGGACCATGTGTAACCTTCCTGCTTGCTTGCCTTTTTAAGCTGCTATCCTCAAATAAACTTTGAGAGTTTGATTAGATTACTTGACTGCTCTCCTTCTTCGTGTCTCTTGTCCCCCATTCTTTTGCCCCCTCCCCAGGTTCCCATTGAACCCCCAAAGGCCGGGTCAATTGGCACCCAGACTTGGGGCCTGAGTACAGGGGTCCAACTGAACGTTGCTCATCCAGGGACATCCCCCACCCATAGGATCACTACAATTCCCTGAGGTTTCGAGAGAAGATCCACATTGTGATCACCACAGAGCTGCCCATCTGTGAGTCTGATCAACAGAGGTAAGATAGAGCAACGAATATGTGGGACAAGCATTGAGTAAGCATGACTTAGTCTTACAGGATCTCAAGGAGTCCCTCAAGGCACGAGCAACTCGGGTAAAGAAAAAGGATCTTTCCAGGCAGTGGTGGCACATACCTTTAATCCCAGCATTTAGGAGGCAGAGGCAGGTGGATTTCTGAGTTCGAGGCCAGCCTGGTCTACAGAGTGAGTTCAGGACAGCCAGGGCTACACAGAGAAACACTGTCTCAAACAAAACAAAACAAAACAAACAAACAAAAAAGTAAAAGAAAAAGGATCTTATTAAGTTCTTTGAATTTGTTAATAATGTCTGTCCTTGGTTTTCTCAAGAAGGAACTATTGATGAAAAAAGATGGGCCAACGGTGAATAAACCTTGTAGAAGGACAAGGTAATGGTAAAATGTGTTTTGTGTATGTGTTTAGAGTTATGATAAAATTTAGAGAAGTGAAGGCAATTCTCATAGGTGCTTTTAGTCTTTGGACCCTGACTAGAGATAATTTACACCCTAGACATGAGAGAATGGGTTTGAGGAAAGCAACCCTCCCCGACTATCTGGGGAAGGAACATGAGTGTAAGCTGTTTCAGAGCTCTCCTAGGGACAGGAGAAGGTTGACAGACATTCTACCTCCTCTCTGGCTCCTACGAGAGAAATGCTTAGTTCTAGTTCTGGATCTCTTAGATAAGATATCTGAGTATCTTTGGGACATCTAATTCTCTTTCCTGTCTGTGTATTGTATGTTCTTAGTGCACCAATCTTTCTGTGTCTGTCAGTTTATGTTTGTGTTTTTGTTTTGTTGCTTGAATGTTGCTGTGTGTTTCATGTTCAAAAGGAAAAAAAATGGTTAAAACTATCTGCTGGTTGTTGAGTCATTGATTTAGCTTTAACTCGGTTTCAAAAAAAAAGAAAGAAAGAAAAGAAAAAAAGCTGTCTCAATTGGCCTTTGGAGCCCTGCACCTGTAGCTAGGAGTCACACAAAGCTGGAGAAGTCTGCCATGAGCTGAATGTCTGTACAAGGTGCTCTTAAAGGGGCCAGCAGCTTCTCGGCTTCTATGGTAAGGGAGCTGATGGCTGTTTCTCCAAGAAAAATCTCTGTGATTATGCTTATTGGGTTCGGTAGGTGATATGGTACTCCTCTCTTGAAATTACAACCAGAAAAAGTTAAAATTTGTCTGGTTTAAATAAGTAAATGTGTAGCTACTTCATTTTTGTTTCTGCCTGGTTTTAAAAGTATAAATATGTTCTGCATGTCTTGGTTATAGATTATTGGCTTGTAAGTTATTGGCTGTGATTAAAAATTTGTAACTTTGGTAACAAAGTTTGCTTAAAACTGGTAGCTCAGGGTTAGAGTCTAGAGAGCAACAGTGGCATGAGCCAATCCAGGGAAACAGGTCTCTAAAGATATGTTTAAATTGGGTAATATTTTATGTAATTTTTATCCTAGAAACCAAACTTATAAAAGATAGGATTTAGGGCAGTGTCTCTTTGGTGAGGGATTAGAGGCTGCACCATCATGCATTCATGTGCAGGAACTGGCAGCCAAACTTTGTAGCATGGGGGTGAATCACTTGGTGACTTTGGAGAGACTGGATTGTTTGTTGGAGGTTGAGTTTTGCTTTCCAAAGTTGTTGTTGTGCTCTGGTATTGCAAGGGAAACTTAAAAATTAAAGTTAAACTACCAGTGTTCCATTGACTGCAGTTTGCAGTTTGATTGCAGGCTCAGGATTCTAACTCACATATTTGTAATTAAGAAAAATTCTGGCAGGTGGAGATTGTTGCAGGGTTTGTGAAGGGTTGCTGAAGATAGGAACTTATGGAGGCATTGCAACCTGGCTTGCCTAGTTCAGCTGCCATTCCAGGAAATGCATATAGAATTATGGATTTAGAGAATTGCTCTTATACTATTTCTTTGCATTCTGGTGACTGTAAAAGGTTTGCATTTTGTGAGCTTGTTTGTAATTTTAAAGAACCCATGAAGTGATATCATTGGAAAGTTTTGCCTCAAGGAATGGCTAGTAGTCCTACCTTGTGTCAAATATTTGTTGCTGCTTCAATACAAGAGGTTAGGACCTTGTATCCTTCTGTGTATATTAGTCATTTTATGGATGATATTTTATTAGCTGATCCCTCTGAGGGGGTTTTACTACAAGGCTTTGCTCTTATACAACAAGATTTAAAATATTGGGGAGTAGTTGTTGCTCCAGAAACATTCAAAAGCAATATGTTTTTCAATATTTGTGACATTAATTATATCCTAAACAAATTGTGGCAAGAAAATTCAAGTTAACAAAAAGATAATTTACATACTTTAAATGATTTTCAAAAGTTGTTAGGAGATATTAATTGGCTCATCTTAAGCTTATCACAGGAGAACTTAAACTTCTGTTTGATATTCTCAAGGGAGATGCAAATCCTAATTCCCCTCAACAACTAACTGATGTGGGACTAATAGTTTTACAGAAAGTAGAGGAAGCTATTAGCCAACAACAGATACATTATACAGACTATGATCAATTGTTGGCTGTTTGTGTTATTGCTACTCATGTGCTCATAGCAGTTCTTTGGTAAAAGAGACCAGTAACATAGATTCATCTTTCTTCATCTCCAAGTAAAGTTTGAACACATTATTACAAAGCTGTTACTGTGTTAATACAGAATTATAGAATAGAATCAAGAAAATATTTTTGGAAAGAAACTGATGAAATATTTATTCCTTATTCCAAACAGCAATTAAATTGATTATTGCAAAATACTGATATTTGGCCTATAGTATCAGATTAAAACAGATAATGGAACTGGCTATTGCAGTCATGTATTTGAGACTTTCTGTCAACAATTTAATATTTCCATATTATTTGGATTCCTTGTAATTCTCAAGGACAAGGTATTGTGGAACTTTAATATTTACAAAATAAAAACAGGGGAGTTGTATCCCTATACAAAACAAAATTATTTGAATTATGCTTTTTATTTTAAAAATTTAAAATTTGGATGCCAAGGACTCTCTGCTAAGTGTCTATGGTACCCTACAACTAGGTATACTTATATCTAGGTGAAATGAAAGGATCCACTTACAGGCATATGGCATGATCCAGATCAGGTATTTCATATGGGGAAGAGGGTGTGTTTGTATTTTTTCTACAAGATGGTAAAGAAGCATGCTAGCTGCCAGAGCAATTGGTGAGACACGCTGATGCTGGGACAAAAAAAAATGATGCTGACTGTTAGCTTGCAGAGTGCCCTGACAATGGTGACAGGAAAACTGTATTGGACATTTGTTCCTGACTTACCTTTGCTTGCCTATATCCTGAATTGGACAAGCTGCCTTGCCTCAAATTTTCAGACCTTGTGGGACAGAGAACATGAAGACTGTGGAAACTGCTTAAAAAATTATCAAAAAGAGAAGTTATAATGACTCTTCTCTTTCCTTTAATGGGACCAGTTATTCTGACTCAATCATGGACTGGTATAGAAGTCAATCCAATGTCAGAAATGACAGTCTTCATTTGGAAGGCTAGTTCTGGACATTTTCAGAGACATATTTAGAAGTTAGCTATAGTTCTCTATGATGTTATGTTAGCAAGAGATAAAGTTGAGACAGGATCTGGACTTTAGACAAGTGTTAGTGCATGTGTTAAGGCTCCTAATCTTTTACTGATTGGTCATGTTAAATTTACTTTTTCTTCCACATTATTTAATATAAGTTGCATTGATTGTATACTTTTTAATTGTGTCAGTGTGCTGAAATCTGGCATGTCTATTATGGTGGTCTATCAACTAGCTTTTGTTTGATTGTCTGTGAGTATTAAAGGACCTTGGTATTCTGAAAAAGGCTTGCAAGTACTGGAAGAAGTGAGTCAGGCTTTAAGCAGAAGCAAGAGGGTAGTGGGCTTGATTATTGCTGATATAGCAGCTTTAATTACATTAATAGCTAGCACCACTGCTTCTACAATTGCTTTGACACCAGAAGTTATGACAGCTACTTTTGTTAATCATTTAGCAAAAAATGTTACTAATGTTTTGAGTATTCAAGAGGATTTAGATAGGTGTTTAGAGCAACAGATTGACTCCCTGGCATCCAAACCTCTGCAAGTTCATTATCATAAACGTGATTTGGCTGAGCCCTACAATGATGTGTCTCCTTTGGGAGCTGCATAAAACTCAGCTTTATGCTCACTTACCTTGGTGTGGGCACCTGCAAAGGGTGCGAGACTAAATACCACAGGGGCAGGATACAAATGTCCATTTCTGTGTCCCCCGAGAAGCAAACTTGATTGCACAGAGGTTGGTGTCTGCCCTTTGTTCGTACTCTGTAGGGATACCTACAGAAATTGACAAAGGCTAACCTCTCCTCCCCAAAAGACACAGATGACATATAAAGTGCTTGGAGGATCAGGTCAATACTTCCCCCCTCTGGTTAATGCCCATTCATCTTCATGCTGCAATCATCCCTAGCTACTCACTGGCCTCATAAAAGTTGTTAATAGGGGGGAGATGCTGGGAGCCAAACCCATGAGATGCTGTGAACCAAACCCATGAAATTACCCTCGGTTCTGAGAAGCCTAGTCAGTTAAAGTGCAAGGTTAAGAAAGGACATTTGTGGTCTTAGGTCCCAGGAATTGAATGAACATCTGGTATTTCCTGGAAGCTGATTACGATAGTGGGTTAGCCTTGGGCCAGGTGTAACCTTTCCGCTTGCTTGTCTTTTTAATCAGCTGCCCTGAAATAAACTTTGAGAGCTTGATCAGATTACAGGACTTGCTCTTCTTCTTCGTGTCTCTTGCCCCCCATTCTTTCACCCCCTCCCCAGGCTTTGACTGAACCCCCTGCAGGCCGGGGCACGTAATATACTCACAAACACAGTCACACACACACACACACACACACACACACACACACACACATTCACATTCACACACATAAAATACGAACTAGGAGAGAGGTCACCAGGTCACCTGAGAGACCTCCTTCAGGTCCTGACTTGACATCTTCTCCCTCGTAGTCTCAAACTGAATTATAACTATGGCAGCATTATAGGCAATGAAAAATTTGTGGGTGAAGTAGATGAAGAGGAGCTCCTTGATTTCAGCAGAAGTTAGTCCATTAACTTTGAGATAGGAGCAAATGTTCTTGCCCAAAAGATATTCTGACTTTAGAAATCAAGCCTTTTGAGATAATTTTGCCTGAGGTCATTTACAGCAGGCTGAGCTGGTGGTTCTCTCCTCGACAGGAAGCCATCTTCTTAAATCATCTCTAGATGCAGAACGTCAGTTCATTAACTCAATGAGTCACTAATTACCCTTAATGTTTCATTAAAAAACAGGGACATTACTAAAAGACCTTGTGTTAGTCATAATTTGATCCAAGTTCAATTAGACATTTGAGGCAATAATTGATAACATACCAATGATGTAGATCTGTGACTGGGGAACTCAGCCTGGGGCACAGGGCTCCATAGTCAAATAGCACCAGGAGAAAGCTAGCCTCCCAGCAGTTTGGACAAGCCCATGAGTGGAGGTAAGATGAGCACCACTGCTCAGCAGGTGTCTTAGTTAGGGTTTCTATTCCTGCACAAACATCATGACCAAGAAGCAAGTTGGGGAGGAAAGGATTTATTCAGCTTACACTTCCAATTGCTGTTCATCACCAAAAGAAGTCAGGTAGTCACCAAAGGAAGTGAGACTCAAGCAGGTCAGGAAGCAGGAGCTGATGCAGAGGCCAAGGAGGGATGCTTCTTACTGGCTTGCTTCCCCTGGCTTACTCAGCTGTTTTTCTTATAGAACCCAAGACTACCAGCCCACAGATGGTACCACCCACAAGGGACACTCCCCCATTGATCACTAATTGAGAATGCCTTGTAGCTGGATCTCATGGAGGCATTTTTTCAACTGAAACTCCTTTCTCTGTGATAACTCCAGCTCGTGTCACGTTGACACAAAACCAGCCAGTTCAAGTGACCCCTTGTCAACTTGACACACAAATATATCACTAATAAGCCTCAACCCTTACTTTCTTATTTATCCCCAAGATCTAAATAACTTTAAAAGTCAGTTTTGCAAATTCTTACTATTAAAATTTCAATCCCTTTAAAGATATCCAATCTCTTAAAATTCAAAGTCTTTTTACCATCAAAAGTCTTTTAACTGTGGGCTCCACTAAAATACCTTCTTTCAGGAGAGAAAATAAATCAGGACACAGTCACAATCAAAAGCAAAGTCAAACTCTAACAGTCCAGTGTCTGGGATCCACTTACAATCTTCTGGATTCCTCCAAGTATTTGAGTCACTTGTCCAGCTCTGCCCTTTGTAGTACACACCTTGTCCAGATGCCTATACTCCACTGTTGTTGCTGTTCTTGGTGGTCATCTCATGGTACTGGCATCTCCAAAACACTGCTGCCTTCCTCTGCAACTAGGCTTTACTGACAGCCTCTCATTGGCTCTCTTCATGGTGCCAAGCCTCACCTTCTTTGCATGACCCCTCCAGTCCTGGGCCATCAATTGCAACTGAGGCTGCACCTTTACCAATGGCCTTCCTCGGCCTCTCACAGTGCCCAGGACTCAGGTGCTCTTCACG
This sequence comes from Rhynchomys soricoides, assembly GCA_019843965.1. NCBI lineage: Eukaryota > Metazoa > Chordata > Mammalia > Rodentia > Muridae > Rhynchomys > Rhynchomys soricoides. The sequence goes on along the minus strand of JADRCH010000247.1, from coordinate 696,392 downwards.
ACTCCTTCATGCCTTCAAAATCAGTACCACCTGAGAGACTCTTACATATTACCAAGTCCAGGCACAGCACAAGGTACAACCCTGGATATCTCTGGAATGCAGCCTCTGTGCTCTCAGAAAACATTTCTCAGAAGATTTCACATCATTGCTGCTGGCCTCTTCCCATTCACTGCCAATTTCCTAGCTCCAGCTAACCAGCATCAATTGTCTCAGTAATGCAATGGTTTTGCTTTAGTAGTTCTGGTATCTTGTTAATCACAGCTGATCCTTCAGCCCCAGCTAACCAAAACCACAGAATTTTCACAGTCAAAATGGCAATGGCCCTGATAAGAGTCTTTAATCTTCCCTCTGAAATTTCATAAGCCAGGCATCCATCTTCTGCACTGTTCTCAATATTTCTTCCAAGCTCCTACAGAACATTCCATAGAGCTCTTAAAATCCCAATGACTCTTCTAGCCCAAGGTTCCAAAGTCCTTCCACAGTCCTCCCCAAAACATGTTGTTACAGGAATACCCTACTATGGTGGTACCAATTCATCTTAGTCAGGATTTTTACTCCTGAACAAACATCATGACCAAAAAGCAAGTTGGGAAGGAAATTCAGCTTACACTTTCAGTTGCAGTTCATCACCAAAGGAAGTCAGGAATGGAATTCAAGCAGGTAAGGAAGCAGGAGCTGATGCAGAGGCCATGGAGGGATGTTCCTTACTAGATTGCTTACACTGGCTTGCTCAGCTGTCTTTCTTATAGAACCCAAGACTACCAGCCCACAGATGGTACCACCCACAAGAGGCACTCCCCCATTTATAACTAATTGAGAAAATGCCTTATAGCTGGATCTCATGGAGGCATTTTCTCAACTGAAACTCCTTTCTCTGTGATAACTCCAGCTTGTGTCAAGTTGACACAAAACCAGCTAGTACAGCAGGGGGAGAGCAGAAGCTAGCCTTCCAGGAGTGTGGAGAAGACTGTGAGCGGGGTAAGGCCAGCACCTCTGTTCAGTGGGACCCATCCGGAACCCTCTGGACTCAGGGACCAAGGAGCAGCCAGGGACAGAATCCTTCCAGTTTCCATCTGTGGCTGAGGAGCTCTGGGCCACTGGGCTCCATAGTCAAATAGCACCAGAAGACAGCTAGCCTCCCAAGAGAGTGGACAAGCCTGTAAGTGGAGGTAATACGAGCATCACTGCTCAGTGGGGCCTTGCTGGTAGAATCCTCAGGACACAGGGACTGGGGCATAGTTTTCAGGTTTCCTTCTGCAGCCAGGGAACTGATCCTGTGACACAGGGCTCCATACTCAAATAGTGCCAGGAGAGAGCTGGTCTCCCAAAAGTGCCAACACACCATTGAACACAGGCAAGACCACCACTTCGGTTCAAATTCCTGGATCAAGACAGACTCTTGCAGAGCCATCAGGACACAGGAACCAAGGAACAGCTGGAGACAGAATCCTTCTGGTTTCTGTCGGCACCCCAGAGCTGACCCTGTACCACAGCTGTCCAAATGAAATTCCTTTCAGAGAGAACTGGTCTCCAAGGAGTACTGGTACAGAGGCTTGTTGGAACAAACCTGGTGTGGGGGAAAGAAGCCCCACATGTCTGTCCCAGGTGCTGCAGCTCTGGGTGGGACAGGAGACACACGGGAAGTGGCCGCACATCTTCCCACATACTCTGATGGGCAGGTGGGGGCTGTGGGAAACCTTGGCAGGCTCTGCGCGTGGGTGGTGGGCCATTCCTGAGGAATGTGCAGCAGCTGTCTCCATGGGTTCTCTATCCCAGGGCACTGTAGTAGCCTAAGGGTGCAGCAGACTGACTAGCCAGAGCACAGCTGGGGTTCCTGCCAGGACCCAGTCTCGGCAGCATGGGGTGCCAGGATAGATGCTTAGGCTTGGGTGAATAGGTACTGTCTGGGAGCGCTGGGAAGCCCTCTGCGAGAGATTGGATGCAGCTCCTTAATCGAGGGCTTGATCCTTCGCTTTTTATGGCCAGTCCACATGAAGAGACAGTCTATAATTCTAAGATGTTTATTTTCATCATGGGAAGAGTGGCATGGGTGGAATTGTACCACCTCCTCTCTAGGAGAGGCAAGGCAGATATGGTAACTGGGAAGGGGCATGGCTAAGCCTTTAGGTGTCTCATTAACATGGGGATGGCTTCGGGCTGTGTGGCTACACCTCTAGCTGGGGCATGGCCATGCCTCTACCTGAGGAGAGGTGGTATATGAACATGACAGGAGTCAAAAGCCTCCAGGGAGCATTGGCATAATATTTCTGGTCCCTTGTGAATTCCGCTGGGTCTCCCAGAGTTTACACCTGTGCTCAACCAGGTGCCAGACTGCCTGTCACAGATCACTGCCTGACAGAGGCTTGCAGGAGGGACAAGTCACAGTCAGAGAGAGAAAGACCAGCTAACACCAGAGATAACCAAATGGTGAAAGGCAAGGGCAAGAACATAAGAAACAGAAACCAAGGCAACCTGGCATCATCAGAACCCAATTCTCCCAACACAGCAAGCCCTGGATACCCCAAAACACCAGAAAAGCAAGATTCAGATTTAAAATCACATCTTATGATGATGATAGAAGATTTTAAGAAGGAAATAAATAACTCCCTTAAAGAAATAAAAGAGAACACAGAAAACAGCTAGAAGCCCTTAAAGAGGAAACACAAATATCCATTAAGGAATTACAGGAAAACACAATCAAACAGGTGAGGGAAGTGAACAAAACCATCCAGGATATAAAAATGGAAATAGAAACAATACGGATTAAGGCTGGTCTTCAATGGCAACAACCGAAACAGAAATTCCACATACACATGGAAGCTGAACAATGCTCTACTCAATGATAACTTGGTAAAGGAAGAAATAAGGAAAGAAATTAAAGATACCCTAGAATTTAATGAAAATGAAAGTATAACATACCCAAACTTATAAGACACAATGAAAGCAGTGTTACAAGTAAAACTCATAGCTCTGAATGCCTCCAAAAAGAAACTAGAGAAAGAATACACTAACAGCTTAACAGCACACCTGAATGCTCTAGAACTAATAGAAACTAATAAGAAGAGAATAAGGCAGGAAATAATAAAACTCAGGGCTGACGTCAACCATGTAGAAACAAAAAGAACTATACAAAGAATCAACAAAATTAGGAGCTTGTTCTTTGAGAAAATCAACAAGATAGATCAACCCTTAGCCAGAATAACCAGAGGGCACAGAGACAGTATCCAAATTAACAAAATCAGAAATGAAAAGGGAGATATAACAACAGAAACTGAGGAAATTTAAAAAATCATCAGATCCTACTCCAAAAGCCTATACTCAACAAAATTGGAAAATCTGAATGAAATGGACAATTTTCAAGACAGACACTAAACATAAAGTTAAGTCAGGATCATATAAACTATCTAAACTGTCCCATAACCCCTAAAGAAATAGAAGCAGTCATTCAAAGTCTCCCAACCAAAAAAAGTCCAGGACCATGTGGGTTTAGCACAGAATTCTATCAGACCTTCCAAGATGACCTAATACCAATACTCTTCAAACTATTCCACAGAATAGAAACAGAAGGAACACTACTCAATTCACTCTATGAGGCCACAGTTACACTGATACCAAAACCTCACAAAGACCCAACAAAGAAAAAGAACTTCAGACCAATTTCCCTTATGAATATCGATGCAAAAATACTCAGTAAAATACTTGCAAACCAAATCCAAGAACACATCAAAACAATCATTCACCACAATCAAGTAAGCTTCATCTAAGGAATTCAGGGATGGTTCAATACTGAGAAATCCATCAATGTAGTCCACTACATAAACAAACTCAATGAAAAAAACACATGGTCATTTCATTAGGTGCTGAAAAGCATTTGAAAATATTCAACATCCCTTCTTGATAAAAGTCTTGGAAATACCAGGAATTCAAGGACCATACCTAAACATAGTAAAAGCAATATACAGCAAACCAGTAGCCAACATCAAACTAAATGGAGAGAAACTTGAAGCAATCCCACTAAAATCAGGGACTAGACAAGGCTGCCCTCTCTCTCCCTATCTATTCAGTGTAGTACTTGTTGTTCTAGCTAGAGCAATTAGACAACAAAAGGAGGTCAAAGGGATACAAATTGGAAAGGAAGAAATCAAAATATCACTATTTGTAGATGATATGATGGTATATTTAAGTGACCTGAAAAACTCAACCTGATCTGCTACAGCTGATAAACACCTTCGGCAAAGTGGATATTTATAAAATTAACTCAAGCAAATCAGTAGCCTTCCTATACTCGAAGGATAAACAGGCTGAGAAAGAAATTAGGGAAATGACACCCTTCACAATTGTCACAAACAATATAAAATATCTTGGTGTGACTCTAACCAAACAAGTGAAAGATCTGTGTGATAAGAACTTCAAGTTTCTGAAGAAAGAAATCAAAGAAGAGCTCAGAAGATGGAAAATCTCCCATGCTCATTGATTGGGAGGATTAATATAGTAACAATGACCAACCTGCTGAGAGCAATCTACAGATTCAATGCAATTCCCAGTAACATTCCAACTCAATTCTTCATAGACATAGAAAGAGCAATTCTCAAATTTATTTGCAATAACAAAAAACCCAGGATAGCAAAAATTATTCTCAACAATAAAAGAACTTCTGGAGAAATCAGCATCACTGTCCATAAGCTGTACTACAGAGCAGTAGTAATAAAAACTGCATGGTATTTGTACAGTAATAGGCAGGTAGATCAATGAAATAGAATTGAAGGCCCAGAAATGAACCCACATACTTACAGTCACTTTATCTTTGACACAGGTGCTAAAACCATTCAATGGAAAAAAGAAAGCATTACCAACAAATGGTGCTCATCCAACTGGCAGTCAACATGTAGAAGAATGCAAGTTAATCCATTCCTTTCTCCCTGTACAAAGCTCAAGTCCAAGTGGATTAAGGACCTCCACATAAAACCAGATACACTGAATCTAATATAAAAAAAAAAAAAGTGAGGAAAAGTCTTGAACACATGGGCACAGGGGAAAAGTCCTTGATCAGAACAGCAATTGCTTATGGAAATGCAAATCCAAACAACTCTGAGATTCCACATCACACAAGTCAGAATGGCTAAGATAAAAAACTCAGGTGACCACAGATGCTGGTGAAGATGTGGAGAAAGAGGAACACTCCTACATTGCTGGTGGGATTGCAAGCTGATACAACCACTCTGGAAATCAGTTTGTCCGACCTTCAGTAAAATGGACATAATACTACCTGGGGACCCAACTATACCTCTCTTGGGCATATACCCAGAAGATGCTCCAACATGTAGTAAGGACATATGCTCATATGCATATGCACTATGTTCATAGCAGTGATATTTACAATAGTCAGAAAATGGAAACAACCCTCAAGAGAGGAATGGATACAGAAAATGTGGTACAATTACACAATGGAATACTACTCAGCTATTAAAAACAATGATTTCATGAAATTTGCATGCAAATAGATGGAACTTTAAAATATCATCCTGAGTGAGGTAACTCAGTCACAAAAGAACAAACACGGTTTGTACTCATTAACAAGTGGATATTAGCCCAAAAGTTCAGAATATCCAAGATTCACTTCACAGCAACCATTGGACTGGGCATGAGGTCCTAGATGGAGGAGTTGGAGAAGGGACTGAAGGAACTGAAGGAGTTGGCAGCCCCATGGAGGGAGTAACAGTGTCAACTGTCCTCACCCCCATCCCCTGTGCTCCAGGGGACTGGCCCACCAACCAAAGAATACATATGGAGGGACCCATGGTGCTGGCCACATATGTGGCAGAGGAGGGCCTTGTTGGCCAACAGTTGGGCCTGAGGCTGTTAGATACCCCAGTTTAGGGGAATGCCATGGAAGGAAGACAGGAGTGGTTGGGTAGGTGCGGGAGTACCCTTATAGAGGTAGGGGAAAGGGGGATGGGATAGTGTGTTTCCAAAGGGGAGACCTGGAAAGGGGATTACATTTGAAATATAAATAATGTATCAAAAAGAAAATAAAACAAAAAAATAGTACAAGCTAGTATGATTGTGTTTTCTCCACTTGTCAGTTCCCAGAAAACTGAAAAATGCATGGGAGGTGATAGAATGGAGTCCAGCTGGTCAGTGTAACATGATGCACAGGGAAAGTCATTAAAATGACAGTCTCTGTAACTCTTACACTGTTCTCCTTTTTCTGTCCTCACCTCTCCACTGTTCCCTCCCTCATGTTTACATGTACTCAAGGCATAGACTTTACTTTGTAGAGCACAGGTAATTAAAAAAACTATTTAGGTTAGATTCTACTTACCTAATTTAAATAACTCAGTAATGATGAACTACTAGAATTGAGGTCTCTGAAACAGCTTATTAAGTTGTTACAATACAAATTACAAGCTCATTTGCCATAATTAATTAGTGGAGGGAGCACAGAACCTTAGCCTTAATTGCTTCTATTTAACAAATGGTTTCAAAGAGAGTTCATTTATTAAGAGGACACATGCTACAAGCTCTTGCTATTCTCCCTTCAGTTTGCATTTTTTCAAGGCCATTATTAAAAACAGCATTCTAGGCTCTGAGTAGAAGCATTCACTGTACTTTGTCAGCATTCTTTTCTGCAAAACTGCTTTCTTCTTAAATAATATCTCCATACACTATGTCTCCCCCCCCCCATTAATTAAATTGACCTTTGCACTTTTCTCAGACTATTAGGTTGTATTTGGGAAGACTTGGAATAATGTCAGAATTCCATTTTCTTTCTCTCTTTGTTAAACTACCTGATGGGTTGGATGTTGTACACAATTCTGGAAAATAAAGATAGCAATATCAAAATCCACAGCAAGTACATATAGGTTGGTGTGAGTAGCCTGCTTTAGTGTTATTATTTTATTAGTGTTCGTTTTAGGCATTAATATAGAAATGGGAACAATTCTTTAAAAGTAGTTAGCTCTTGAGGTTGGTGATGGCTCAGTGGCTAAGCATTTTGTTTCTGTCACCAGTATGAAAAAATAAATAAGACTAAATTAATTAATTCTTAATAGTTTTCAATATGGCTTTTTAAAAGTTATTTTATTTGGTCATCTTCCAAACACTTAAGCAGGCCAGACAAAATGTTATTACTTTCCATTTACAAATAAAAGGGCTGAGCTTGGAAGATGTTAAGGGATTTGTCCTAAAGCACTTATTTGTCCTTAATTTGAACCAGAAACAGGCCTCCTGATAGTCAGCTGGAACATTATTCATCTGTATTACTGTTTTAACTTCCTTAAATATTCATTCAATAATTAGAGCAGACTCAGGTTCATTGCCCCAGAGTCAGCTAGTGTTACTATTTGTTTGTTTCAGATGTGTTTACTTTACTGTTTTAAGGCAGTGCATCCACCAGTGTCAGCCCCAGCTGTTCTCAATCTCCCAACCCATATTCAGGAGTCATTATTATTTTGAACTTGTAGATAGCAGTTTTATGAAGTGGTATGTACTTTTTTTTTCTGTCTTCATAAACCTATATAGTATCTTATGCTTCATAAACTTAGACACATGTCATCATATATGCTACTTGAGCTTCTGTTTGGTCTTTTTCTAGTTATTGGTGTATTCTTAAGATCTATACATGTCAATCTACTTTATTTATTTTCATAGATTTTTCACATTCTATTAGCTGAATAAACTACTATTATATTTTTTCATTCCTTCAATATATTTAGATATTTCCCTTATTATAAAATAACTCAGAAATCAACATCATTGTACAACTGGACATAGGAATAAGAATTTCTTAAGGACTGGAGGATATATCAGAATTATAATGTGCTATACACATTTTCAAATTTTGAGAGTATTGTTCTTCAAGATCTGTAGCAGTTTGCTCTTCTACTAACAATATGTAAATTTTCTTGTTTTGTTTTATATCTTGCAATAAATTAAAACATAATTATATATTTTATCTATCTTTTTTTCTAACCCTTCTGATGCCCCACCTTTGCTCTCTCTCTAGTTTTTGTCCTCTATTTCTTTCATTTTTGTTGCATATATGTATATAGCATATATTAATAAATATATAAACATTACCTGCTCAGTCCTTTTTATGTTGTCTGTATGCGTATAATTTCAGCACTGGCCATTTAAAATTGAGAAAGCAATTTGGAGGCTTTTTCTTGAGGAAGACTATTTACTCATGCTTTCAGCATTCCTCAGTTGCCTGTAGTCCTCTTTTGAAGCTTCATTATATGTCTCTCTTCCATGTTAGCAATTCTATTGCTGTGATCCTTGTTCAGGTCTTGTTTACATAGTCTTCTTGTTGAGACTTCTTGAGTGTAGCTTCCCTGTTGTTTTTAGGAGACAAAATCCCAGGGGTACCTTTCTGATACTCTTCCTCTTAAGATCTTTCCACCTCCTCTTCCACTGTGATCTCTTTTCGTTAGGTATAGGAGTAGTGTGGTAGGTGTATCATTTAGGGCTAGGCACCCTATAGTCACCTGTCCTCTGTACTTTGGTGGGTTTTGGTTTTCTGTAATGATCTTAGTCTATTGCAAAGAGACATTTCTTTGATGAGGGTGGTGACTAGACTTACCTGTGGGCATAAGGATAAATATTTAGAATGTAGATAGGAATTATGCTGATTTAGTAAGTGGTGGTTGTACATTCTCCTCCAAGATCTATAACTTTATTACCACCTATAGTTGACTGAGTTTTCAATACTAGGCATACTTTTTTCCTGTTGAGAGGCCTTTAGATTCAATTATAGAGCTTTTGGTTTCCCCCACATTATGGATGCCACCATTGTACCTTGAATATATAGTGCCATGTACAGTGGTGTTAGAATCAGCTCAGATAGATATCCTTGGTCATATGTTCAAAGCACATGGTGTCCTTGGGAATGTGAACTTCCTTTAATCTCTGTAAGACAACCAAGGACAACAGTAATAGACTATGTTCTAGGAGTGTTTCTGATAACCCTAATCAACAACTCAAAAAGGGGCTTCTTTGTGCCTGGTGTTAGAATTTTCCTTACATAGCCTATGGTTCTTGGGGGAAGCATTATTAGTCACGATAGGCAATTTTCCTTTAAACTGTAAAGACTTGGATATAACTTTAGAGAAATAGATAATAATTCTATTCCTTATGACTTTTCCAGACAGCATACTCTTTATGCTCAACTTTCCTTCTTCTATACATATTTTCATCTCCATTATTGATTGAAGCTGCCAACATTCCCCTTCAAATTACTTGTACCCTGCTATTGCATTCTTTATTGCTCCCTCTTCCCATGGTACCTTTTTACTTTTCTGGTTTCTGCAGTCACTCCAGGTTATATACTCACTTCTGAAGATTTGAATCTAGAAAGCACAGGTGAGAGTAAACTCAAGACATTTCCCTTTCTGTGTCTGGGTTATTTCACTAAATATGATCATTTTGTTGTCGTTGTTACGTCTATTTGCATGCAAATTTCATGATTTCATTGCACCTGAATAGTAGCTCATCATGTATATGTGCCATATGGACCACATTTTTATTACCTACTTGTCAGTTGGATGATATTGTCTTCTTTTATATAGGCTTTTCCTGAAATTTCATTGGAGCATAATAATTTCTCTTAGTTTTAATCTTCTTACTAATAAGTTTGTTTATATTTTCTCATGTTCATTGGCCACTAAAATACTCTTTTCCATGAGTTATTTGATTATCATTTTCACTTGAATTTGTACTTTCCTTGTTACTTCTAGCCTTATATTTATAGGAGGAAAATTTGCTGTCTTATTCCTCAGTCAAGGGCTTCCTGGAATGTAGAGCATCAGTTTCCATTTAACTTAAGCAGAGCAGTAATGAATTAGCATTTACAAGAACCTGATATGTGTACCTCAGAGTCAGATGTGTTCTTCTCAGGGAAACTGTTACATGGTATTTTCTTATATGACATCCACCTACAAAGAAGGAGCTAAGTTGGAAAGCGGGAAGAGCATGGGAGTTTCCTGTGTTCCACACTAAGGTAGTAAGGCTTGAATCATCTTCCAGGAAGATGTTTTATGAACTTCCTTGTAAGAAAGGGATCCTACAGTAAACAAGATTGGATGCACTTCCTGGGCTAAGACATAGAGTTTAATAGGCAACCTGGAAAGCCATTGTTGCAGTGAAGTTGGTTGCTCTGTGTTTGAGGATGGGGGGCTGCTGCCTAGAGGACTGCCACAGTCAAGTTTCAGGAGAATCTTGAAACGTCCAATGGAGATAATCTCAAGTTGCTCTGTTTGCTGTACAAAGAAACACTTTGTAAATACTGGCGGAAAAGTACACCAACAAAAAGAAAGAAAATTAAAGAGATTCAGTCGAACATGAGAACAGGGATGTTATAATTTATTTTGTACAAAATACTTTAAGGGACAAAGGTAAGGAAGGAGACAGCTGTTAAGAGTCCAGAAGTAAAACTATGCACAATGTATCACAGTGGAGGAGACACAGAGATCTGGAAGGATGTGAGTGTGTGCTAAACATCCAGTCTGCAAATGTTCAGTATTCTATGATTAAGTCACTTTGTCTTTCCAAAGAGAAATATAGAGATGATTCAACACCTGAAAATCTCACTTAGTTTCAACATGTTTGCCATTTTAAAAATAAAAGTCATGCATTCACAAAATACAAGAAATGATTCATTTCATTGACATCTATGGATAGTGACATTGCTGTAGGCAGGTATACAATAAATAACCAAGAACCTCCCTTTCTTTGGAGGCTGACAACCTTTCAATACACAGCTTTACATTCTGTTCAGGGTGATAGATATTTCCTACCATTGAATGAAAATAGAGATTTTTCTGTCTTAGTTCAACTCTGTCTCAGGTTGTATGTTGTACAAACAAAGCCTATTGGGGAGCTTTAGGTGTAAACTCTTAAGGGATAATTTTTAGAAAAATATTAGCAAAGATGGGGATTCAGAAGGTAGAAAACTAAGAAAAGAAAGACTTGAGGTAGAATCTATTGCTGGCTTCATCTGGAGGGGTGAGGGTAAATGCAAATAGTGTAGCACAATGGTTCCTTCAAGAGCCACAGCCTAGGTTGTCTTTGCATCCTTGCACTCAGGCAAGATGGTGCCTGTAAGCAAAGAGCCATTCAGGGACAACCTTCACAGAAGCTACAGAATGTGTGCCACCAGTTAAATGATGTATAATGTGGAACATACTAAAGTCTACTACACTGAATTGTATAGTAAAGTGAATTGTTGAATTTCTGAATCAGGATTACATATCAGAACTCAAAATAGCAATAGAAATTCCTATATTTTATCTGTAATAAAAATAATCACAGTGCTGCCTCTACATATTATTTTTTAGGGGCCTGAGGAAGATATACCCTAACTAAAATAGACAACAAAATGGAAAACAAAACCAACATGAATGTATATTTGTACCTCATTGGTGTTGCTGTTCAGTATACTCTTTGTATATGCACATTCATACATATATCATGGGTATATTAATGCATATTTCACTGTCTCTTATGTCATATGTATGTATCTCTCATATACATGCATAGCTGCATGTTTTGTATATTATCACATATTGTATAGTTTAGAAAAAAGAATATGTTCTTACAATGTTCATGTAATCACATTGTTAACATAACTATCTTATAGCTGTTAAGATCTATACAGTTATTTTTACAATAGAAAAGTTGTAGATGATTCACATATTACTTTGTCAGTATTCTACATTTCTGAACTCAAGAAAATTGAAAAGAGGGCATTTCTTTTCCTGCCAAACTCTGGAAACACTTCATCCCTGGAGTAGACTTTCAGTCAAATAAGGATTTCCATAGGAATGGAAGAAATCACACACACTGTTCCAGGATTATGTCTGCCAGCACAGCTTCTTTACTTTGGACTTCTACCATTTCATTAATGGTCAATCCAAACATCCAAAATCCACTGTGGTGCTCTGATGGCTGGCCATCACCAGAGAAAAGTGTCCTTTGGTGTCTTTGCCAGGGAAGGATCTGAAGATAAGATGTTTATATCCCTGGTACCTCAAACATTGTGCCAAACCAGAACTTCTAGTGAGAAGTACCTCTGCCAACTTTCCTTTATAAAAAGACACTCCTTTCTATAACATGCTGGGAAGGGATAACCATGTAGCTGTGTTTGAGAACAGTCTCATGGAATTCAACAGAATTCCACAGAAATTCAAACAATACATGTTGAAATTCACAAACAGAGACTGAATGTACACCAGTGGCCATGGCAAGAATAAAAATCTCTCTAGTGCCTTATACTGTGCCCAGAGTAGTATCAAAGCTGTGAAGGTTGTTGTTCATTATAACTACACAAGGTATGCAATACATTTATATAATATTTCAACTGATAAAAATATGCTTCCTTGGAAGTTTTGAAAGCTGAACTGACCATTAAGAATTTGTTACTTTGCTGCATGGAAAAATAGCATATGATTTCACACCCCTCATTTAAGACTTTTATCCAAGCTCAGTGCTGCTAGACAAAGTCAGCATCCTTATTTCAGCAGTTCAGACAGCACTTCTAGCACTCAAAGTCTGCAGACACACACTGCTTCATTGTTTCAAAGCACATCTTGTAGTGCCAGACAACAGAGAAACACTAACCAAGTCCAAGGTAGAGGCATGTTTATTGGTTTTCTGTGGTTCAGAAACCATTTCCATTTGCTTGAATAAGACACTGTCTAAAAGCAATTTTCTGTCTCTTTGCATGTCTTCTTGAATTGGTAAATTATTAAAATCACATTGAAAACACCAAGCAGAGGAAAATATTCTTAAAATTAACATAAAGCCTTTCTAAGGAACTCAAGGTTGTAATTTTTCACTATTTGGTATACACCCCCCCCCACCCACACACACTTCTGGAATTCTAACATTGCATTATAAAAATAATTCATCTAAGGATAAAGTTTTATCTTTCAGCTTACATCACTACTCAGGATAGGTTAGGAATAAAAATAGAACAATAAAATGAGTAAGAATGTAACAGAACTCATAAATAAAACTGAATTAAATTGCTGAAAAAAACAACTCACAACACTTTGTTTATGGATGATTCTCTGCAACTCATACACTGACCATGTGAGGTTTGAGTAAAGATTCACCACCATATTCCTTGATCTCCATTTCTGTAAATTAGTGCTGTTAGTCCTTCCAAAGAATTATTGTAAAATGAGACAATATATGTTCGATTAATTAGTGGACAAAAGCATCTAAGTAACACCAAAGTGTACATGTGCTACAGCTAGAGATTAAATTGTTTTCCTTAGCAAATGCCCTTCCTCTTTACTCACTAAAACTAAGGCTCTGCTGTGTCATATCTGTTGTTGGCAATTCCTTGCATCTTTCAAATCCCTCCAGTCTCTCCTTTACCTTAAAGAAGACAAGGAAATTTTCCTAAATTATCAATAAGTCTTATAAGTCAATAGAGTACTCTGTAGTATTTCTAAAATCTCAAAAAACCAAGAAGCCAATGTAAAGTCTTCAAGTGGCTCTTAATATAACCCAGATGCCAATTTTGAACTTTGTTTTTCTGGAAAGCATGGATATCTACTCTCAAGGTAGACTAATTTCAACGTTATAACATGTAATTGGTCAACATAATTTTATATGCATTACCAGGAACACACTTCATAATTGCGATATTCATCTTGACTTTGCTGTTATTGTAAATGACAAAAAATACATTCAAACTACTTAAGCTAATATGGGAATATGATGGCTTAACTGAAAAATTCAAAAGACAGCATGGCTCCAGTTATGATTAGATTCAATGACTTCAACCATATCAACAGAATTTTTTGCCTGTTCCTCTTCATAGTCAGCATACCTAGTCTTTCTCCATGTGGCGCACATACTGATAAAAGCATTCTGGATGCACTGACATTAACCAATAGTTAATTGTTGATGAAATTATTTAAATATTTCCCCTTTTATTAAACATAGATTATTTTTTCATATAATATAATATAAATGTAGTTTTCCCTCTTTCTACTCCTCCCAGTTTTTCCCTACCTCCTCTCCCATCCAGATCCACTTCTTTTCTGTCTCTCATTAGAAAATAACAGGCTTCTAAGAGATAACCACAAAACATAACAAAATAAAATATAATAAGATAAAGCAATAGCAATCATATCAAAGTTGGACACAATACACCAACCAAATAATAAAACAGCCCTAAGCAAAGGTATAACAATCAGAGCAAACATCATTTGATTATTGCCAAATAGTTTGTGCCACAGTTGCCCTAGCATATTTTTGCAGGAAGACAGATTATAGATCAAAGGTTTTGTGTTTCTATTTGTGTTTACTTTCTCTTGTGTAGCCTGCAGAGGACTTTTCCACACTATAGACACTAGAACATAGGAGTAAAGGTTCTATGTAGGCACCAGTTTGATCTCTCTACTTGTGTGGGTGTTGTCTTCAGCAATGGAACCTTGCTATCAGTTTGTGGAGAACACTAACATATTGTCTTTGCAATAGCCTGTGTTATTTGGGGACTTTCATGGGACTGTTTTGGCCAACAACTCAATTGGATGAAACCCAGTGCTGGTACTGGAAACTCTGATTGGTGACAAGAGATGGCTAGTAAGGGTTCTGTCTCCCTTATTTTTTGGAGACTTCCTTAGAGTTGCCTTGCCATACTATAGGAAGTTTTCAGTGTTTTAGATTTCCATACCATCCTTCAAATTCACTTCAGTTCTAGCTGTCTCTACCCTCATTCCCTCCCTCAACTCCCTCCCACCTGATTAAAAATGGGCCTAGACATAAATACGAATGAAATAAAAAGACTTCCTGGAATTTAATGAAAATGAATACACTTCGTACTCAAACTTATGAGACACAATGAAAATGGTGCTAAGTGGAAAGTTCACAGCACTAAATGCCTATATAAAAAACTGGAAAGATCCCATAATAGCATACCTGAAAGCTCTAGAACAAAAATAAGTAATCACACCTAAGATGAGTATATAGCAAGAAATAATCATGCTGAGGGCTGAAATCAATAAAAGAATACAAAGATTCAATGAAATAAAGAGTTGGTTCTTTGAGAAAATCAATGAAATCAACAAACTTTTTCAACTGAACTACAAGGCAAATAGATAAATAGATAGAATCCAAATTAATGAAATCAGAAATGAAAAGATAGACAAAAATAACAGACACCAAAGAAATCCAGATATAGACATATTTTAAAAACCTATTGCCCACCAAATCTAAAAGAAATTTTAAAGAAATAGATAATTTTCTTAACAGATGCCACTTACCACTTAAATCAATATCAGATCAGCAATTCAATCATCTGTCTTTAATATCTCTGAACATCAATAGACTCAATTCCCCAATAAAATGATTCAGGCTAACAGACTGGATTTGTAAACAGGTTCCAGCATTGTGTTGCATACAAGAAACACATCTCATTGACAAAGACAGGCACCATCTCAGAGTACAGGGGTTGAAAAAAGTTTTCCAAGCAAATGTTCTTGTGGAGAGCTCTTGATGCTGCTTCCAGTCTGTGTTCTGGAGGCTATCAGTGGAGATCTCTGGCCAGGTTGGGCAGGAAGGTTCAAGCAAAGGGGAAAGGGCCTGAGAAGGGAGGGGAAATTGCCTCCACCACCTCTGCTGCTGCTGCTGCCACCACCCCTGCTGTTGTTGCTGCTCTGGCACCACTGTCCCAGTAGCTGTTATTGTTCTGAAATGTTGCACTGGTTGCACTGAGGCAAGCAAGGCTGAGCTGGCCAAGGGCTGGCTAGTCAGCAAGAGGAGTTCAGGGGAGCTTCTGGTAATGAAAGCTTCGAAAAGCAGTTCTCTTACCTGGCAGTGTTAGCACAATTATGACAGATGCTCTCAGATGATGGAGTAATTCTCACACAACTTTATTTCTTCTGGATAGGATCTTATATACAGTTTGGGGGTTGGTTATGGTCTGATAGAAGGTGTTTCTTATTAGCTTAGTCTGAGATGTTAGGGATGCCTCACCTACATATGGAGGGGATTAGGGGCACCATCCCTATGTGATTGATGGCCATAAATCTCTCTATGGGTGGCTGCAGCTATGGGACAGGGGCCTGGTGCAAAGCTCCTACCCTCCCTTCAGGGTTCCTGGGGCTTCTAGCCTTAACTTGACCTTACCAGGCTTCCTCTCATGGTTCACCACCCCACAAAGCATATTTAGCCAGAATTTGAAATTGGGGTAGGACAAGGAAGTGGGCTCATGATTTTGATCATATTGATAAGTCTCTGAATACCATGAGACATTTGTTTATGATTTGTTTGTTCATTGACTACTTTTCTTATGCCTTAGAACTGATCCTATTTTTTTGCATTGTATCTGGAATGATACAAAAACAGACTGGAAAAAAATTAAACCTGCTTCAGAACTGGCTGGAGTCACATGTTGTCTAATTGTCTTTTTTCCCTTTAATACTTCCTCCCTCAAGACCCTGTTGATTGATTGATCTGGCTTGGTCAGGTGGTACCCTAATGTTGCGGCTCGAGTATGAGGGGTTCAGTGAAGGACACCACAGGAAAGGAAAATAAAGAAAATTTGGGCCAGCATTGAATAAACTCTGTAAAAATGGTACAGGGCAATTGTAGAATGTTTTTTGTACATATCCTTAGAGATATGCTAAAGCCAAGAGAAAGTCAGAAGATGTTCTGCTTCATCTTTGGCTCCCACTGGGGGAATGCCTAGTCCCAGTTCTGGGTCCTTTTGGTGGGACATCTGGTTCTCTTTCCTCTCTGTATAATGTCTGTCCTTGGCATACCAATCTGTCCATGTCTGTCAGTATATGTCTGTGATTTTGTTTCATTGCTTGATTGTTGCTCTACATTTCAAACTCAAAAGAAAAAATGATTAAAACTTTATCTGCTGGAACATTTGGGTACAGCAGGTGACAAGGTGTTCCTCCCCTGAAATCACAGCTGGAAAAAAATGAGAAAATTTTGTATGTCTTGTCTAAATATGTAAATGTTATGTGTAGCCACTTCATGTTTGTTTCTGATTTATGTTCTGCATGTCTTGTTACAGATTATTGGCTTATAAGTTATTGGGTATGGTCAAAAATATGGAACATTGGTAAAAGAAAGTTGGCTTACGACTGGTAACTCAGAGGGTTGGAGCCATCCTGGGCAACAACATATGGCATGGGCCAACCTAAGGAAACAGGTCTCTAAAGATATCTCTAAATTGCTATAACATTTTATGTAATTCCTATCCTAGAAACCAGACTTATAAAAGATAGGATTTAAAACAATGTTTCTTTAATGAAATATTAAAAGCTGCACCATCATGCATTCATATTCAAGAATGAGCAGCCAAACTTTGTAATATGAAAATAATGCATGTGGTATTGATTTTAAAAATATTGGATTGTTTACACTGTTAAAAATTGGTTTTGCCTTACAAAATTATAGTTATGCTCTATGACTTCACTCTCAAAAGTATTTTATTTTGATATTGCAAAAGAAACTTTTAAAAATTATAGTTAAATGTATATAAAGCTAATGGAACATTGGCCCTTTACAATCCAAGCACAAGCTCAAGATTTTAATTCCATTTTGGTTGTCTTCTAAATATACACTTAAAGATGATTATCATCACACTAAAAACATTTCTGTTACAGGGAATTATAGAACCAGCCCATTGAGTTCTAAAATATCAGTTACAAAAAAGAAAGTGGGGAATTGTATACTTCTTCACCAAAAAAATTTATGTTGAATTTTTTGACCTTGGATACTAAGGAGCTTTCTGCTGCTAAGTGTGTATGACACCCTACAACTCGACATACTTAAGCCCAGTTGAAATAGAAAGATCCACTTACTGTCATATGGCATGGTCTTGATCAGATATTAATATGAGGAAGAGGGCATATTTGTGGTGTTTTTCATAGGATGCTGAAGAAGTGCTGTGGCTGCCAGAGTGATTGAAACATGGTGATGCTAGAACAAAGAATGATGCTGACTGTGATCTTGCTGAGTGTCCTGACAATGGTGACAGGGAAGCTATATTGAGCATATGTTCCTGACCCACATTTACTTGCCTGTATCATAGACTGGACAAACTTCCTTGCCTCAAGCTTTTAGACTTTGTGGTCAGAGAACATGGAGACTGTGGAAACTGCCTTTGAAAAATTAATCAAATATAGAAGTTGTTATAATGACCCTTGTCTTTCCTTTAATGTGACCAGTTATTCTGACTCAATCATGGACTGGTCTGGAAATCAATCCAATATTGGAAAAAAGGAAATGACAATGGGCATTCAGAGGGCTGGCTCTGAACATTTTCAGAGACATATTTGAAAAGTGACTTTATGTTTGCTATGGATAAAATTGGAACAGGATCTGAATTTCAAGCAGTGACAGGATTTGAATTTCAAACAAGTCTTAGTGCATGTGTTAAGGCACCTAATCTTTTATTAATTGGTCATGTTAAAATTACTTTTGTTTCTTCTATGGTATTTAATGTACATTGTATTGATTGTACACTTTCTAATTGTGTTAGTGTATTGAAATCTGGCATGTCTGTTAAGGTGGTCTATCAATTAGATTTTGTTTTATTGTCTATGAGGATGACAGAACCTTGGTATTTTGAAAAAAAAGAAGCTTACAAATATTGGAAGAAGTGACAAGCTTTAAGCAGAAGCAAGAGGGTAGTGGGTTTGATTATTGCTAGTATAGCAGCTTTGATTACATAAATAGCTAGTACCACTCCTTCTGCAATTGCTTTGACACAAGAAGTTTAGACAGCCACTTTTGCTTATCATTTAGCACAAAAATGTTACTAATACTCTGAGTATTCTAGAAGCTTTAGATAGGTGTTTGGAACAACAAATTGATGCTGTTTATAATACTATTCAAATTATTGGAGATGAGGTTCAGAGTTTAAGAGTAAGAAGACATCTTGAGTGTCATGCTAAATACCAATGGATCTGTGTCACCTCTAAAATTTACAATGACAGTCACTATAATTGGGAGATAATTTCAAGATAGTAGCAGGGTATTCAGCATAATCCTAATACCTCTCTGGATATTTTAACTTCTCATACCAAGATTGTAAATTTAAAGAATGCTGGTCCACTGAGTTTTGATGCTGCAGATATTACTGATAAAATTATTCATGGATTACAGTTACTATTTCCATCTTGGTCAGGCTTCAAGAATAGCATATATAGTTTGATCGTGTTGGCCTTCTTGTCCTTGAAATACTTTTATTCTTGCCCATTATCATAAAACTTGCCGCTAACCACATCAACATGTTGGCAGTCAAAATACTTGGCTTGAAACTAAATATGAATCCCCAGACAGTCACTGGTTTAACAGGCTTGCAGTCAGTGACAGGTAAGATTCTGTACAGAGCCTTACCAACCTAAGACAAAAGTGTATTGCTTTGAATAATGAATTTTCAATCATGAGTAAGGAA
The DNA here is from genome assembly GCA_019843965.1 of Rhynchomys soricoides. NCBI lineage: Eukaryota > Metazoa > Chordata > Mammalia > Rodentia > Muridae > Rhynchomys > Rhynchomys soricoides. The sequence continues at coordinate 676,963 of JADRCH010000247.1, read as the reverse complement.
GGCATTCTTGTCAGAATAACCTAAGACAGACACAATCTTGTTTATGAAATAAGGGGGGAGATATGGAGAGCTCTTAATGCAACTTCATACTGGCTAGGATAAGGAAGTAGGCTCAGGCAACAATTTGACACTAGGCTAGGATAATCCAGATCACGATTTTGATCATTTTGATAAGTCCTTGAGTGCTATGGGACATTATTTTATGCCATGTTTGTTCCTTAACTAATTTATTTATACTTTGTAACTGACCCTATACTTTGCATGTACCTAGAATGATATAAAAGCAGACTGGGAAAATTAAATCCACTTCAGCACTTGCAGAATTCATACAAGAGTATTGTCTAATTGTCCCTTTTTTATATATACTAACTCCAATATTAGAATGGCTACTCCAGCCTGTTTCGTGGGACCATTTGCCTGGAAAATTGTTTTCCAGCCTATTACTCTGAGGTACTGTTTGTTTTTAACATGGAGGTACATTTTCTGTGTGCAGCAAAATGCTGGTACTCTTTGTGGATCCAGTCTGTCAGTCTATGTCTTTTTATTGGGGAATTGAGTCCATTGATGTTAGGTGATATCAAGGAAAAGTGATTGTTGCTTTCTGTTATTTTTGATATTATTTTTATATTTGTGTGGCTATCTTCTTTTGAGTTTGTCGAGAGATTACTTGCTCTTTCTAGGGGGTAGTTTCCCTCCTTGAGTTGGCGTTTTCCATCTATTATTCTTTGTAAGGCTGGGTTTGTGGAAACATACTATGCAAATTTGGATTTCTCATAGAATATTTTGGTTTCACCATCTATGATTATTGAGAGTTTTGCTTGGTATAGCAGCCTGGGCTGGCATTTGTGTTCTCTTAGAGTCAGTATGAGATCTTCCCAGGATCTTCTAGCTTTCAGAGTCTCTGTTGAGAAGTCTGGTGTAATTCTGATAGGTCTGACTTTATATGTTCCTTGACCTTTTTCCCTTACTGCTTTTAATATTCTTTCCTTATTTTGTGTATTTGGTGTTTAGACTATTATGTGATGGAGGAATTTCTTTTTTTTTTTTTTTGGTCCAATCTTTTTGGAGTTCTGTAGGCTTCTTGAATGTTTATGTTCATCTCTTTCTTTAAGTTAAGGAAATTTTTTTTTTATAATTTTGTTGAAGATATTTACTGGTCCTTAAGTTGGTAATCTTCACTCTCTTCTATACCTATTATCCTAAGGTTCTGTCTTTTCATTGTATCCTGGATATTCTGGATGTTTTTGGTTAGGAGCTTTTTGCATTTTGCATTTTCTTTGACTGTTGTGGCAGTGCTTTCTATGGTATCTTCTGCACCTGAGATTCTCTTTTCTATCTCTTGTATTCTGTTGGTGATGCTTGCATCTATGACTCCTGATTTCTTTTCTAGATTTTCTAACTCCAGGGTTGTCTCCCTTTGTGATTTCTTTATTGTTTCCATTTCTATTTTTAGTTCCTGGATAATTTTTTCATTTCCTTCATTTGTTTGATTGTGTTTTCCTGTAATTCTTTAAGGGATTTTTGTGTTTCCTCTTTAAGGGCTTCTAGTTGTTTACCTGTGTTCTCTTGTATTTTTTTTAAGTGAGTTATTTATTTCCTTCTTAAAATCTTCTATCATCATCATGAGATGTGATTTTAAGTCTGAGTCTTGCTTTTCTGCGTTTTTGGGTATCCAGGGCTTGCTGTGGTGGGAGAGCTGGGTTCTAATGATGCTAAGTAGCTTTGGTTTCTGTTCCTTATGTTCTTGTCCTTCCTTTCACCATCTTGTTATCTCTGATGTTAGCTGGTCTTACTCTCTCTGACTGTGGCTTGTCTTTCCTGCAATACTCCTTGAAGACCAGTTCTCTCTGAGAGGAATTTGTGTTTGGAGAGCTGTGGTGCAGGGTCAGGTCTGGGGTGCAGACAGAAACCAGAAGAATCTAGTCCCCAGCTTTCCCTTGTTTCCTGCATCCTGATGCCTCTGCAAGGGTCCCTCTTGGTCTAGTCAATTTGAAAGGAAGTGATGGTATTGCCTGTCCTTGAAAGTGTGTCAGCACTCCTGGGATACCAGCTCTCTCCTGGTACTGTTTGAAAAAGGAGCCCTGTGTCACAAGGTCCGCTTCCTGACCACCAAAAGAAACCAAAAGCCTCAGTCCCTGTGTCCTGTTATTCCAGGTGGGTCCCTCTGAGCAGACAGGCTTTCCCACACTCTTGGGAGGCTATCTTTCTCCCAGCGCTACTTGACTAAGGAGCCCTGATGGCCCATGCAGAGTTCTTCCACCACAGATGGAAACTGGAAGTTGAAATAGACTTTTAATCAAAAGTCATCAAATGAGATGGGGAAGGGTACTTCACATTACTCAAAGGAAAACTACACGAGGAAACCTCACTTTTGAACAACTATGTCCCAGGTACACATGCACCCACATTTGTGAAATAAGTTTACTAAATCTCAAAACACACATTGAACCCCACAGAATAATAGTGGGAGACATCAACACCCCACTCTTATCAATGGACATGCTATATGAAAAGAAACTAAACAAAGGCACAATTAAACTAATAGAGGTTATGAACCAAATGGATTTAACAGAAATCTACAGAACATTTCACCCCAAAACAAGAGAATATAACTTCTTTTCAGTACCTCATAGAACCTTCCCCAGAGTTCACTATATAATCAGATACACAACAAGCCTCAACAGACACAAGAAGATTGAAATAACCTCATGCATTCTATCAGATCACCACTGACTAAGGCTGGAGTTCAAAAGCAACAAAAACAACAGAAAGCAGACACACTCATGGAAACTGAACAACTCTGTACTCAATGATAACTTGGTCAGGGAAGAAAAAAAGAAATTAAGGCCTTTATAGAATTCAATAAAAATGAAGATACAGCATGACCAAATTTATGGGAAACAATGAAAGCAATGGTAAGAAGAAAATTCATACCTCTAAGTGCATTCATAAAGAAATTGGAGAGATCCCATACTAGCAACTTAACAACACACCTGAAAGCTCTAGAATAGAAAGAAGCAGACACACCCAAGAGGAGTAGACATAGACAGTAGGAAATATATTCAGGGCTAAAATCAACCAATTAGAAACAATGAGAACAATACAAACATCAACAACCAAGAGCTGATTCTTTGAGAAAAAAATCAACAAGATAGATAAACCTTTAGCTAATTTAACTAAAGGGCAAATTAAATTTAGTTAAATTGGCAAATTAACAAAATCAAAAATGAAAAGAGAGACATAAATGAAACTGAGGAAATTTTACATAATCATCAAAACTTAGTATAAAAACCTATACTCAACAAAACAGGAAAATCTAGATGAAATGGATGACTTTCTAGACAAATACCACATATCAAAGTTAAATCAAGATCAGGTAAACTATCTAAATGGTCCGATAACCCCTATGGAGATAGAAGTAGTCATTAAAAAACCTCCTAACAAAAAAACAAAAAAGCCCAGGGCCACATGGTTTTAATGCAGAATTCTATCAGATCTTCCAAGAAGTGCTACCTCCTCAAACTACCCCACAAAACAGAAACAGAAGGAACACTACCTAATTCATTCTGTGAAGCCCTATTTACTCTGAACCACACAAAGACCCCACTAAGAAAGAAAACTTTAGGCCAATTTGACTAATGAATATCAATGCAAAAATACTCAATTAAAACTTCAAAAACCGAATCCAAGAATACATCAAAACCATCATTCACCAAGATCAAGCAGGCTTCACACCAGGGATGTAGGAATGATTCAATATATGAAAATCCATTAACATAATATACTAGATAAACAAAATCAGGGGAAAAAGTCACATGATCATCTCATTAGACATTGTGAAAGCTTTTGACAGAATACAACACCCCTTCATGTTAAAAGTCAAGAAGAGATCAGTAATTCATGGCAGATACCTAAACATAATAAAAACAATATATAACAAACCAACAGCCAACAACAAACTAAATTCCACCTTACACCAATCAGAATAGCTAAGATCAAAACCTCAAATGACAGCACATGCTGTCAAGGATGTGGAGAAAGAGGAATACTCCTCCAGTGCTGGCAGGTTTGCAAACTGGTACAACCACTTTGAAAATCAATCTGGTGGTTCCTCAGAACATTGGAAATAGTTCTACATGAAGATCCAGCTATACCACTACTGGGCATATACCCAAAAGATGCTCCACCATACCACAAGGACATTTGTTCTACTATGTTCATATAGCAGCCTTATGTGTAATAGCCAGATGCCCCTCAACTGAAGAATGAATACACAAAATGTGGTGGTACTTTTACACAATGGAATACTATTCAGTTATTAAAAACAAGGACATCATGAATTTTGCAGACAAACGGATGGAACTAGAACTGTCTGAGATAACCCAGACCCAAAAGGACATGAATGCTATGTACTCAATGATAAATGAATATTAGTCAAAAAGTACAAAATACCTAGGATACAACCTGCAGGCTGTAAGAAAATTAACAAGCAGGAAGGCCCACGTGAGGATACATCAATTTCACTTAGAAGGGGAAACAAAATAATCACGGGAGGCAGAAGGAGGGAGAAGGGAGGAAGAGCAGAAAGAGGAAATAGGATCAAGTGGGGGGGGGGGGGGGGAGAAGCCCAGATTTCCAGGAGAATGAACAGAAATATGCAGCCTCTGGGGGGGGGAGGTGGGAAGAACCTTAGAAAGTCCCAGAGACCTGGGAGATGAGAGACTCTCAGGACTAACTGGGGGTGACATTAGCCAACACGCCCAATAGTGAGGAGAGGAACGTCAAAGAGTCCACTTCCTGTAAATAGGCAGGGTCTCAATTGGAGGAATAGTGTTACCAACCCACAGTCAAAATTTCTGACCCAGAATTGTTCTTGTCTAAAAGAACTGCAGGGACAAAAATGCAGAAGAGATTGAAGGAAAGGTGATCCAGTGACTAGCCTCCCTTGGGATCCATCTGGCAGCAGGCAGGGGAGATGATGGGTGGATAGACCAAGGCCTGACACCATTACTGATGCTATGATGTGCTTACAGACAGGAGCCTTGCATGGCTACTCTCTAAGAAGCCCAACCAGCAGCTGACTGACACATGCAGACAGATACTTACACCTAAACATTGGCCTAAAGTCAGGGACCATTATGGTTGAATTAGGAGAAGGATTGAAGAAGCTGAAAGGGAAGATGACCCCACAGGAAGACCAGCAGTCTCAACTAACCCAGATCCCTTGGAGCTCCTGGAGACTGAGTCACCAACCAGGAGCATACACAGGCTGATCTGAGGCCCCCGGCATACAAACAGTAGAGGAATGCCTGGTCTAGTCTAAGTTGAAGAAGGTGTGCCTAATCCTCAAGAGACTTGAGGAACCAGGGAAGGGGGATGCCTGGTGTGGGGGGTTGACAGGTGAGTGCCCACTTGGAGGCAAGTGGGGGAAGGAATGGGATGAGGAACTGTAGGAGAGGGAATTAGGATAGGGGGCAACATCTGGAATGTAAATGAATAAATAAATAGAGCTCCAGCTTCTCATCCAGACCTAAAGCCTTCTGTTGGAATTAAGCTACTACTATAGGGATCACCCTTTTAAAATAGATTAATCTTAATTTGCATCAGAAATATCTAGCAGACAGTATATTCCAAATCCTAATTACAATATTCCTTTTTGTATGTTTCTGGAATAAACATTTTCTTTTCCTTTACCCTGTAAACCCTCTGCAAACTGAGCATAATTTCTTTTTTGTGAGTTACTTAGTTCTTTATTCTGTTCTTGGATTAGGAGAAAATGGAATTGAGCCATATTTGTGAGTGTTACATGTTAAATATTAACCTTTTATAGTGGTTATCCTTAAATCTTATGTAATTTCTTGAATGTTAAAATGTTAAAAGCATACTTCTCAAACATTTTTGAGTCTTTGTCTTTGAACAAAGAGAATAGAAAATCACTTCTTTCTCACCCTGGGTAGTTACAGCTACCCAGTGTAGCTGGAAAGCCCAGTACAGTCTTTGTCTTCACATATGAACATCTTACCTAAAGGCTGACTGTAAGAAATGCTACCAAGAAGATGGCTAAGAAGACTTACTCAGTTCCACAAAACTGAGGTGATGGAGTGCAGATTCATTTAGATATTCATTCTATTAGGCTACATCATTTTAAGTGTGGGTTTCCTATTATGTGCTAACAGTCTATTACTCCATTCTAAAATGTTTTGAATACTCCTTATGTAGTTTCTTGCTGCTGTTAGGCAGCTGAACTAAAGAAAGATTCCCCAAGTCTATCTAACAGAGATAGAATATTGCTTTGGAGGGACAAAGGGCATGGGTGGGTTCTGTGAGGTACTTTAGAGAAGCATCCTTCCCAGCTTCCTGTCTCAAGAAGTTAAAGGAACTTGCAAGGTGTTTTTGAAGAGGATGAGCCTTTGGGGAGAGGGCCAGGAAGTATGCTGTGTTGTGACCTGATCTTCCTATTGTTTGCAACAGTGACCAATACTATCAACAATGAACTGTCCTTAAAGTTTAACTGAATCATCAAACAGTGAGCATGGGCTGGACCTAGGCCTTCTGCACTTACGTAGCAGATATGCAGTTTGGTTTTCATGCAGGTTCCCCAACAACTGCAGTTGAAGTGTCTCTGAATTTGTTGCCTACTTGTGGATCCCATTTCCCTAATGCCTTGTCTGGCTTCAGTGAGAGAGGATGCCGCTAATCCTTCACTGACTGACTGATGTGCTCTGAGTGAGTGTGTGGTGTGTGTGTTTGTGTGTGTGTGTGTGTGTGTGTGTGATACTGAGGGGGCTAACCCTTCTCAGAGGAGAGAGGAGAAGGGAAGGGAGGAATTGGGGAGGAGCTGTGAGAGGGGATATTGGAAGGAGAGGTGGGATGATGCTGGATGTAAATTTAATTAATTAATTAATTAAAAACTTTAACAACCCCAAAATTTATTTGTCTCATAAGTTTGTTTCTCTGAAACAATTTGATTTCTCCAAAGTAAGAAAAAAATTTGCATTTTGTTGTTTAACATTAACTAAGAAGACTAGACGTTAATATCAAGATCACATAACTTAAAATTCAATTTAATAGTCTCAGCATGAGAATAAGTATTTTTAAAAGTAATTGCTATTATCATTTCCATGGCTTCAGTCCATTCCAGTTTCAGAATTAACCTTATCTCACGGTTTAATTCCTTTATAGTTTGTTGTATACAATATAAATACTAAAATAAGGAGTAATTTGACGTCAAGTATTAAATATTTTCTAGAATACTCTTTCTTTCTAAGGTCTTTGTTTAAAATTAACCAACTCATATTGGAACCCTGACTTGTTTTCTAATTTCCAACCTCAAACTTGGCTTTTTTTTTTAAACTGAAGATCATAGTCAAGTGGTCCAGCTCATTTCCTCTTTTGTGTGTGTAGTTTTTTTCTCCCCCAACATTTTCTTCTCCTTTGGCTGTTTTCTTTCCCATGAAATGAGACAGGTTTCTTTTTTTTTTTTTTTTTTTCTTTTTCTTTTTTACCAGAAGAATGAAAATATATTCCACCATTTGCAGGCCTAGAATTCTTTCAGGATCACTTTACCCATTCCTTTATGTCTTATCTTCTTGCCTTTCTGACTAGCATATGAGAAGATAGAGCCTCTGTCAACCTCTTCTCCAGTGTAATCATTGCAACGAAAAAGAAAACATTGTGGCTTCAGGTAGGTGGTGAGATGCTGTTTGCAATGTAGCAGTCCTAAGACAGTATCAAAAGCCCTCAGTTCCTATTCCATGATATAAGGTGGAAATTCTTCATTCAAGTGATCTTTGCTTTTCCAAAGTGTGAGGTGATGAGAAATGAACTCATCAAGGAAATGATTGGGGAAAGTGATATGTACATCCAAGTATCCTTCCCTGGGATATTAAGTGGCCCCCTGAAGCCTCAGCTTTATATTGAACATAAATATTTTTAATAAACTTTATCTACTTTTATTCTAGATTCTGTTGAAAATGAAGATGTATTTAATGAAATAAAATCAAATTTATCTTAATTCCTCATATAATCAAGTTGACAACTAAATTATTACCACATTACTTAAGGGCGTGTGAGTAGGATATCAAATATTAAAGTTTTGACAACTATAGAGTTTGTTCAAATAGCATAAAGTACAGTCCTATCTGCAGTTTCTTTCTGTTTTTTGGGGGTGGTGGTACAGCAAACTTTATTGATAGTATTCAAGAGAGTTGGGAGGGCTCCCTAGGCCCCTCCTGTTATTATGGGAGTCGGGGATGGAAATTGTGAGGGAGATGCTCAGTGTTAGAGGCCAAGTTGGGACAGGGACTCCTCAGCAACTTGGGGCCTCTCTCTTGCTCTCAGTGTCCCTGCTGGGGTGGGTGGTCCAGGGTTTCTTACTCCTTGGAGGCCATGTAGGCCATGAGATCCACCACCTTTTTGCAGTAGCCATATTCATTGTCATACCAGAAAATGAGCTTTACAAAATTGCCATTGAGAGCAATACCAGCCTCAGCATCAAAGGTGGAAGAGTGAGAGTAGCTGTTGAAGTCCCAGGAGACAACCTGGTCCTCAGTGTAGCCCAGGATGCCTTTCAGTGGGCCCTGAGATGCCTGCTTCACCAACTTCTTGATGTCATCATATTTGGCAGGTTTCTTCAGGTGGCATGTCAGATCCACAATGGGTACATTGGGGATAGAAACATGGAAGGCCATGCCATTGAGTTTCCCATTCATCTCTGGGATGACCTTGCCCACAGCCTTGGCAGTACCAATGGATGCAGGGATGATATTCTGGGCAGCCCAGTGGCCATAATGCCACAGCTTTTGAGAGGGGCCATCCACAGTCTTCTAAGTGGCAGTGATAGCATGGACCATTGCCATGAGCCCTTCCACGATGCCAAAGTTGTCATGGATGACTTGGCCAGAGGGGCTTGCAGTTGGCGGTGCAGGATGCACTACTGACAATCTTGAGTGAGTTGTCATATTTCTCATGGTTCACACCCATCACAAACATGGGGGTATCAGCAGAAGGGGCCCCACCCTTCAAGTGGGCCCTGGCCTTCTCCATGGTGATGAAGATGCTAGTAGACTCCATGACATACTCAGCACCAGCATCACTCCATTTGATGTTAGTGAGATCTTGCTCCTGGAAGATGGTGATGGGCTTTTAGTTGATGACAAGCTTAATGTTTTCAGCCTTGACTGTGCCATCGAATTTGACACAGATGGAGTCATACTGGAACATGTAGACCATGTAATGAAGGGGTTGTTAATGGCAAGAATCTCTACTATGTCAAGTACAGAGCAGAAGGCAGCTCTGGTAACCAGGCAGCCATTCTGGCCAAATCTGTTCACACTGACCTTCACCATCTTGTCTATGGGATGAGGCTGGCACTGCACAAGAAGATACAGTTGTCTTTAGAACAGGGAGGAGCAGAGAGAGTTATCTGTAGTTTCTTGATTGAAATCATCATACCAAGAGAATTTCAGCATCTTTGGTAGCCCTAGAAACTGAGAACCTGCTGTTTCTATAAATGATCTTTGAGCACTAGCTCTGTCTGGAGAGAGTGAAAAGAGGCACACACATCCTATACCTTTAAATAATTGACTTTTTCATTAATTGTTTGGGGACACTGTATAAAAATTTTCCTTTTCTCTCTTTTCTTTTTTATTGTTTTGTCCTAGGTGTTTTTCTATATGCAAACACTCTAAGAATGCTTCTCCTATTTGGAAAGCATTCCTGATGAAAGGGTTCCTGAGCAGTTTCCCAAGGACTGGATGCCTATTTCTGTTTTCTCACCAGAGCTGCTAGTGAGCCTCAGGAATTCTGAGAAAGGACAACTGGACTGCAACCAGTATTTAGAAGCCTACTTTCCACAGCCAGCCTCTTTCTTCAGCTTTGAAAAAGATACTACAGAAAATTTCTACTCAGAAGCAAATAATGTAATGATAAAATAGTAAGTATACAGTCTGAACTTAATTGTCTCCAAATCAAATATATTAAAATCATAATAAAATTTGCATTTGTTTGTTTGTTTGTTTGTTTGTCTTGAGACAGGGACTCAATATGTAGTTCTGGCTGGCCTGGAACTCACTATGTAAAACAGACTGGCCTCAGCTTCACATACAGCATTCTTTCTCTGCTTCCCAAGTACTAGGGTTGAAGGCGCACACTACTATGTCAGATAACTTTTGCACCATTTTACAGACTAAGGCACATTTTTTTTTTGTATAAATAATCCTATTTTTTACAAGTATAGATAACTTTTGTCATGTGACAGTTTTAAGAATAACTAAAGCACTGGGCAGTGGTGGCGCACGCCTTTAATCCCAGCACTTGGGAGGCAGAGGCAGGCGGATTTCTGAGTTCGAGGCCAGCCTGGTCTACAGAGTGAGTTCCAGGATAGCCAGGGCTACACAGAGAAACCCTGTCTTGAAAAACCAAAAAAAAAAAAAAAAAGAATAACTAAAGTACCATATGTGAAACTGTGAGGCAAAACTCTTTGGATGCCATGTTTGTGTGGCCTACGACTGTGTTAGGCTCTAATGATTTGCCTTTTTTGGTGCTCTTTTCTATCTCTTAATTTTTCTTGTCCAACTTTAATGTGACAGCTTTTGTTTTATCTTATTATATTTAATTTTATTATATTTTATTGTTATCCCTAAGAAACCTATTTTTTGTTTGTTTGATTTTTGTTTTTGTATGAGAGACAGAAATGGGGATGAGTTTGGATGAAAGGAATTTATGGCAGAACTGGGAGGAGACAGAGGGCAAACCATAATCAGAATGTATTATGTGAAGGCAAAAATATATTTTCAATCAAAAGAAAAACAACAGAAATAGTTATGCATCAATTTCTTCGTTAAAACATAAGCAACTTTAATGAGAAAATATAGTCATACCTATAATTTTTTTTCAATTTTTAATTCAATGATACTCAGAAAATGTTGTCATTGTGGCTTGAATTTGAAATGTCCCCCCTACTGCCTTGTGTTAAACTCTTGGTCCCCAAGCTAGTGGTTCTGTTTTGAGGAGGTTCTAGCACCAGGAGGACTTGGGGCTTCACTGAAGGAAGCATCTCCCTGGAGCTTGTTGTTACTTCACTTATTGCTTTGTTAAAATACCCTGAGGAGAGGAACTGAAGTGAAGGAAGTTTATGGTAGAGAAAGAATAGCTGCAGAAGCCTAAGCAGCTGCCACATTCCAGCCACAGTGAAGAAGGGAAAGTCATAACACATGTGCTGAGTTCCTTTTCCCCTTCCCATACAGTATCCCAGCTGAGGGAATGATGTTACCAGAAGTGGGGAGATGTTGCCATCTCAATTAACATAATCCAGATATTTGCCACAGTCACAACAGTTACTTGACTCCCAGGGATTCTAGATCTAGACAAGTTGACCATTGAGAAGAAACGCCACACATCTGCTTCCTCCTTTCTCTTGCTTCCCAGCTATCATACTGTGAACAGTCTCTTCTTCAATGTGTTTCCACCACAGTGATGTTCTCTCTCTTTAACCGCAAGGACCACAGTAATGAAACAAGAAACCATGGACTGAAACTGTGTGTCAAAATAACTCCTTCCAGTCCTTAAGTTGCTTCTACTGGATGTTTTGCAACAGCCATAAAAACTAAAACAATTGTGAAGGAAGTATATTGCTATTATTAATGCAAGTAGCACTGTTATATGACCTTATTTAAAATCTTCCTTGAAAGTTTTTTGTTTCTTTTTTTTTTCTTTTTTAGTTAGTCAATAGATTAAGTCGAGTGACGCAATAAATAGAGAAACCTAATTATTTTGTTTTATGTAGATGAAAGTAGTGATATTGTAGGCTTCTCCTTGGTTCTGGAAACTTTGGACACTAGTCCAAAATGTGTTAAAATGTCAAAAATAAAACCTTTAATATTTTTCTGTATCTTAGTCCCTCATTCTGTTATCTGTTGTTCCTTCCTCTCTAGGACCATATGAAGCTGGCCTCATATGAATACGAAGAGACAGGGTGAGGGCAGAACATTTATTCCTTATTGATTGGCATACTGGTTTACTGGGGGAGATTCTTGGATAGAGCTCCATTCTCCTTACAAACTCCTAAATTCTGCCTTTAGAAGACATTGAGCAAAATGTTCTGATTTTTAAGAAATAGACAAAAGAGTTATCATAGTCATACCTTTTAATTTCTACTCAAATTAAAATCAGACATGATCCACTCTGGGTTTTGGTTCTGTTTTGTTTTGTTTTTTCAAGATTCACTTTTCTTTCTTTGAGCTGAGCAGTTAAAATGAAGCTTCCTCTATTGACCTTATGTCATGTCTTTGGAAATCAGACAAAAATAACTTCAATCAGAGTCAAGGATACGTAACACTGTTTCCCTTTGAGCCTGAGGTGAGCTTCTTTCACCTTTATATCTGAAATAGGAGACAAGGGTGACATTTAATTAGAATGTGTCCTTTCTTGGGGCAGCCATCCTTTATTCATTAGTGGAAATCTAAAGAAAGAAGCTAAGTCTCTGAATGGTGACTGAAAACCTCACCTCCTAATATTCTTGGTCTTGTATAAACCCTTCCCATATCCAGTAAACTTGACCTATATAACCAATCATCATTGGGGAAAATAGTGAACACCTTCTAAACTTGGTCATGGCAGGCAATGGGCTTCAGGACTTTTCTTAAATTTCCCATTGGGGATACCAGATACCATATTGTGAGCATACTCAAGTATCTCTCTGTAACGAAACCAATGACTTGTAGTTTGAGAGTGACTCACTGAGTCATCTTAGATATAGATCATCCAGATGTAGTCAAGTGCCTGTAGTCTCAGCTGCCATCTGACTCATGAGAAAGTATGAGCCAAATGACATAGCTCACCTACTCCCGAATCCTTGACAGATAGAAACTCTGAGATAATAGCTCATTATTGTAATTTTAAACTAATAAGTCAGGATAATTTGTTATGTAGCAATAGACAACTAATGGGAAGTATATAAAGATTCTCATGAAGACATATGAAAATATTGTTAGTAATTTCCTGTGTTTTGGCTTTCCATCATACAAAATAAAGGCTACATTTGGGGAAAGGATTGGCCTAAGTCTTACCGTCTGTTATTCTCCAAATGACGCTTCCTAAGTTTAGGTAAACCATTCTCCCATGGGCCCAGGGCCTACTCAGCCACTAGCTTCCAAGTGATGACCCGGTAAGTCTAGACTTGGCTGCCTGTTTGTTATTATTTTGATCTCAGGACCCCAGTAGGAACATTTTAATGTCTCCCAGTCTAATTCACAGTATCCAGCAAGCAATATCTCTACATGGCCACTTAACTGGCACTTTAAAAACAAACTTTCTAGCACTAGTGATCCATAGGCTTTCCCCTCCCCTCTCATTCTCTCAAAGTTTGCTCTTGCTCCTGGTTCCCCGCCCCCTTGATTCTGCTGCTGTTATTTTCCCTTGGCCATCTGCCCTGCCCCACTTGCAGGGACTTTGCACAGCAGCATGCTCCCAGACACCACAGGCTGCCAGACTGAGCTGGGTGCCCTTCCCACCGCACTGCTTAGACTGGATGTCTTTGCTATGCTTTTCTTGTTGTGTGACTTTCCCCCAGGCAGAGCTAGAACCTCAGCACTATCTTAGCTAAGGTGGGTACATGGCTGGCTGCCATTTCAACACCATCTTTACTAAGGACAGTCCCAAGACCATCTGCCCGCCTTGTTATGGGCAGAACCCAGTTTGCTGCCTATAGGAGTACAGCCTGTCAATTAAGAAAAGGTTTTTGTTCTATCCTGCCTTTGGCAAATAATGATGTCTCAACAGTAAGAGGTTAACGATCATTACCTTTAAATATATGTTTAGCCTTGGTTTTGCTACTGCTATTAAGTGACAATGTGCTCTCTTTATTTGCTAGGTACTCTAGAGCAAGTAATTAAACAAGCAAAGGTTGTTTAACTCAGACAGGCTCAACAGACTTGGTATCAGCCTTGTCAGAAATCTGCTAAATGTTTAAGCTTATGACAGAGGCTCCCAAAGCCTGATCGCTTACCTCCCCCAAGGTCTCTGAGAAGATATGGGCACATTGACCAGACTGCCTGAATTGTGGTATGATACCTTCTAAGAAACATTGCTTCATTTTCTTGCCTGCTGCCAGGGACTGGCCTATACTGTAAACAAACAGAGGATACCCAGAGAGTTAAATGTCTCATATTGCCTAAGTCAAGGTGGATTATTTCTTTCACAAGTACCTATTATGAAGGAAAAACATTTTCATCTTCTGGACATGATGGCCAGACTAACTCTGCCGAAGTTGCCATGGAGACCACAGGGACCTGGGAACTGTTTAGGTAGTGGAATATAGACTGATCTCTGTCATTTTAATTAATGCATGACTGCTATATTGTAATTAATTCTTCCCAGATTTCTGGTTACATTGACAGCTAAGGTAACTGTAGCTTGAAAGCTAGAAAATAGGCCTGGCTCCTTATCTGAAGGTAATCTACCACTGAATTAGCTCAATAGTCAATTTGTTAACTAGCTAAGACTATCAGATTTCTTATCAAAAAGACAGGTTTGCCTTACTCACAGACTTCACAATAAAGGATACACAAGTTCATATGTAAGCTTTCACAGTTGTAACCTTCTATTACTTCCTTATCTAAACTTAGTTTCCAGTGAAAACTTTGCATTTCCTCTTCTTGTTATGCCATTGTCTTAACATTAATCAGTATAGTTCTTATTAATTAGCCTAATTCTATACGAATTAGGATTCGTATACGAATTTGGATTCTATACGATCCAACTGTATAATGACATGTTCAAATTTTAAGTTTTCTTTGATGGTCTTCTAACTATAGATTTAAAGTGCCTCTCATGCTATATCTCTGTAAGCTATTATGCTAAAATATGTTTCCTTTGTCTTTTAACTATGGACTTAAGGTGTTTCTCTTGCTAAAACTATATGATCAACTATATTTACAAGGTCAAGACTTTGAGTTTCCTTTGTCTTTTAAATGTAATATATTCAGTCTCCTAGACAGAACAAAATAGCCCTTCTTGGTCTTTCTGCTCCATAAAAGGTTTTTGTCTTCTCTAAACTGTTCATGTTGTTAAGAAATTTGTCTTTTTTGAAACTTATAAGGTACAGGAAACCCACTCAGTTCTACCTCTCATGGGCCAAATAGACTCCATCCAGATAAGTACAATTGCCAATCAATAGCTTAAGTTCCTACTTGCTACCTATTCCAGAGGGTGGGATTCCTCTCCTGTGCCCTGGGATTGGGACTTCCCTCACACCTAACCACCAAGATCTGAGGGTTTCAAATGTACTGTACTTT
Organism: Rhynchomys soricoides; assembly: GCA_019843965.1. NCBI lineage: Eukaryota > Metazoa > Chordata > Mammalia > Rodentia > Muridae > Rhynchomys > Rhynchomys soricoides. Next base: position 661,670 of record JADRCH010000247.1, on the reverse strand, counting down.
ATTCTCTCTCTCTCTCTCTCTCTCTCTCTCTCTCTCTCTCTCTCTCTCT